>JAKOGI010000219.1:355000-552500 GCA_029747015.1 Carnegiea gigantea
AATAGCCTATGGCTCACGACAACTTAACCTCTACGAAAGGATTACCAACTCGTGATATGGAATTAGCAGAAGCGGTTTTTGCATTAAAAATTTAGGGACACTATCTACATGGGTTCCCATGTTTGATTTACACTAATCATCTTTAAAGTACATCTTTACTTAAAAAGGAATCAACCTAAGGCAACAACGATGGTTGGAGTTATTTAAGGATTATGATATGCAGATTCAATATCATCCAAAGAAAGCAAATGTCGTAGCAGATGCATTGAGTAGGACAGGCGAGTATAATTTGAACACAATAATAGTTACCCAACTTAACATCTTGAGAGACCTCGACAACATGGGTATTGAGTTTGTGTCGCATAAGCCAGCAAATGGGTTGTTGTCAACACTAGCAATACAACCTTCCGTAGTGGAAGAGATAAAGTTAGGCTAAAAGAATAATGCTAAGTTGGAAAGACATGCACGAATGCCGCACAAGGGAAATCACCTGGCTTCGTGGTACAAAAGAGTGGAACTTTAAGGTTTCAAATCAACTGTGTGTGCCCAATTAGGAGGAATTGATAAGAAAGATTCTAGAATAAGCCCATAATGCTCGTTATTTAGTGAATCTAGGGGGAAGAAGAGTGTACAGGGATTTGAGGCAATACTTCTGGTGGGATAACATGAAAAGAGAGATTGTGATAAATGCCCAACTTGTCAAAAGGTGAAAGATGAACATCAACGCCCGATAGGTGAATTGAGACATTTGGAAATTCCCACATAGAAGTGGTGTTCAATCTCAATGGATTTTATCATAGATTATCCCTTTTCACTTCATAAAAGAATGTCATTTAGGTTATTGTTGATAGACTTACTAAATCTGCCCATTTCATACCAATTCATGACATTTAGGATGTAGATAGACTAGCATAATTGTATGTTGAAGAAATAGTCCATTTACATGGCATACCAAAGGACATAGTATCCGACAGGGATAAAAGATTTCAGATCCATTTTTGGAAAGCCTTGCAGAAAGCTTTTGGCACTAAACTAGATTTCAGTAGTTCATATCACCCCAAGATCAGTTGATAGAGACTAAGAGGCTAAATCAAATTTTAAAGAATATGCTGAGAATATGCTAAGAGCATGCGTGCTTAACTTTCAAGGAAAATCAGAGGATGATTTACCTTTGGTAGAATTTTCTTATAATAATAGTTATCAGTCCACACACTTCTTTCGAGGCACCATATAGGAGCAAATGCAAAACTCTCTTGTGTTAGAGTGACCTGGATGAAGCATTATAGGGGCCGAGTTGATTCAAGAAATCACTGAGAAGGCAAAAAATTCAAGAACACATTAAAGCTGCTCAGAGCCAGTAGAAGAGTTATGTTGATAGAAGGAGGAGACCATTAGAGTTTTAGGTGGGAGATAAAGTATTCTTAAAAGTATTGCCCCTCAAAGGTGTGAGTAGGTTTAATGTTAGAGGATAGTTGAGTCTTAGGTACATCGGGTCTTATGAGATTGTCGAAAACTTAAACCTCATGGCTTATATGCTGGATTTACCAGTGAAACTCGAGCATGTACACAATATTTTTCATGTTTCGTGCTCAAAAAGTATATTCCATATACAGATCATGCTATTGTGACAAAGCCCATAGAGGTTGCAGAGAATCTGGTCTATGAAGAGCATCCTTTGTGAATACTAAATTATAGAATTAAACAACTTTGCAATAAAACATCCCTCTAGTAAAGGCTCTATGGGCTAACCATACTTTATTTGAAGCCACGTGGGAGATGAAAGAAGATGTGAGAAACAAGTGTACGCACTTGTTTGAGATAAATCTAAGGCTCCTTCCAAATTTGTAAGTTTTGAGGATAAAATTTATTTTTTTGTTGGGGGGGGGGAGGCAGTAATAGCCCAAACCTGAATCATGCTAATAATTTTGGTTAATCTCTTTTTAAATTAATTAATATGGGCACCACAATTTAATTCAACATTCCTATAGTTTATGCAATTATAGGTTAAGATGAGAAATGACCTTGAAAGGAAATTTAATCATATACCCTATTAAATCATTGAGAAAAAGTTATAAATACAAACATGAATAAATGCATTAAACAAATCAGTATATTCGTAAAAGTGGGTAATCATGAAATATATATACATACATGTGTATGTGTGTGTATACATACATATATATATATATATATATATATATATATATATATATATATATATATATATATATATATATATATATATATATATATATATATATATGTATGTATATATATACACACACACACGCATCTATAGTATACAAATAAAACTGTAATAACAATGGTACGAAATAAAATAAATGCAATGCAAGGAAGAAATAAAATAAATAAAATTAAAGTAAAAAATTAATTAACATAGATAAAGTTTATAATTTTTCTAAATACACCATGAAAATGGCATTAATAGCCCAAAAATACTAGCCTAAAATTTTAGCCCAAATATTCATTAGGCTTTAAGGGAAAAAAAGGAGATAAGGGACACAACGAAATAAAATCAGGAAAATCTAGAATTTGAATAAAATGCAAAATCCAAAATCCAAAATCCAAAACTTATTAAAGTTAAAGCTTAATTACACTAACAAAATTAAAACAAAAAACAAACACCCCCGTTCCCCTGCTTTCCCCTTCCCCATCGGACGCCCGTGCTTCCTCCTTTGCACGCCCCAACCCTTAGCTGCGGTCGTTGCCTTCCGCCCTATAGCCATCAGCCGTCATGCCCAACTTCTGCTAGAGCTGCCGCCACCATGATCTCCTCTTCCCTTCTCCTAGCATGGTTCCATTAAGATTGGGGAAGTGAAACCCTAACTTCTCTATTAATCACTTTCACCATTTTTGGTGTTAATTTTGTTAGAAAATTTCTTGTTTAGGTTAGGTAATTTGTGATATATCTATAGTTTTGATGATGAGTTTGAGGCTTGGATATGTTTGGGAGTTTATGAGTAGTTATGGTGAAATTGGGTTTTGGTGCTTGGATGTGAAGTTGTTTTTTGTTTCATTTGATTTTGTGAAATTTTGATAATTTTTAGTTGTATTTGAATAACATTAGCGAGATGTGTGTTTGGGGGGGGGGGTGTATGTATGTGTGTGTTGTGTGATGTTGCCATGGAAAGAGGTTGCTTCAACTTGAGGTTGAAGATGGGAGTAAAGGAGAAACTGCTAATTGGGGATTTTTAAAATTATTTCCTTAATTAAGCCCTTGAAGTTAATTTTAGGGATTGAGATTGGGTCTTTTTAGGTGAAATTGAATGAGTAAGTGTGCAAATTTGGTGGTAGTGTCAGGTAATTAAGTTAATTGTGGAGGTTGAACCATTTTTGTTTGATTTAATTAATGGGAATTAATGGGTTAGAGATGGTGTTAATGACTAATTGTCTTATGATTCAAAAGGATGAAATAAATGTTGGGGGCACAGAAGAAGATGACTAAAGGTTGTATTATGTTCACTTGGGTTACAAATGGCATATCCCCTTGTAATCAAAGCAAGTGAATATGAAGCAAAGCCTGCTTGAGGCCTAAAAGGGTGTTTGAGTTTGGGACATATACGTGACATTGAAAAATAGCCTAGAGTCGCAAATGGGCATTTCCTAGCCTAAGCCTTTTTTAGAAATAAATCACTAAAACTAATAAATATGTCACTTTTAGTAATAAACATAAGAATAACCACAATAACAATGGAATCAATGATAACAATAATGATAATAAGGATAATATAACCATAGTAATAAAAATGACGATAATGACATTGGTATCAATAATAATGAGTAAAACAAAGTTAAGACCACCAATGACAACGTTAATAATATTCGCAACAAGAGCAACGACAATATTAGAAGAAAGAACAAAACAAAAGGGGAAATAAAGTCAATTTGTGTATTTAAATGAATAACGGTGGGTGTATTGATAATTAGCAGAAGAACCAAAGGAATTTTGAATTAATTGTTAAGCTTGAAAATTTAATAAAACTATCTAAGACCATACTAACCATAGAATTATACATATGGAGCAGAAGCAAGGCCATTTTTTCATTTTAAGCCTTAAACAAACGTTTTTACAAAAGTGACAAAGATTTCAAAATTCAAATATGTTTGTTAACCATGCTCTTCAAAAACTCACATATTTCTCAAATTATATAAATTTCACAAAATATTCATGCAATGAATCAGTTTGAAACAATGGTTTGTCACCTAATTTAGTGCTACCATTGTTATCAAGCTTTAGGGCTTATGCCCCTTAGTTCACCCGCGCGAGCTCAACTCTGGTTTTTTGATCAGGTTGGGAGGTGTGCACCTATGTCAATTATCGCCTCAGATGTTAACAGATGTTCCATTTTTAGATAATAACCAGCAAACAGTTTTACTCATATTCTCTGTCTTCTGTTTTTGAACTAAAACAAATTGAAATGTAAGCGCTCAACTAATTTGAATGTGAAATTTATTTTACAACGTAGGGATATGTGTACTGGGTTTGGGCTCACTTTTCAAGATGTTTTCTGTGTTTCTGTTTTAGGTAAGCAATTGGTGAATGGTCTTCCTCCTAGCAAACCTGAAGGTAGTAAGAAGTAGAAGGAGACCTCTGTACCTTTTGCTGATGGCTAGTGCAGATGCTCATAGTGATTCAAAACTAGCATGAAGCCTAGAAGAAACTAAGAAGACGTAGAAACTAAGACAACGTATCGACTATATTCTCTTTTGAACAAGCATGCCTAATGTAGGATATTATGCTGTTGTATTTTGGTTATGCATATTGAATGGTATTATGAAGTTGACTTCAATACTTTTAACCTCGGTTGGTATGATGAATGAGAAAATAGTTCAATATAAATGCGTACCTCTCATATTGCCTTGTTTGACTTGAAACGACGGTAATGTCTCCAATCGATAAGACTTTCATTGTAATTATGGCCATAAATGATTAGATTAAGGAAATTGGGTGATTATACATTGCAGGTGTTACAGTTAGTTAGTGGTTGTTGCTATTATAATGAACTCATAAATGTCAATCAACATTTTCTTAGACAAATGTTGACAAACCAATTTAGGTATTGTAGGGAAAAAATTTATTTGGTAGATAAGCATTGTTATGGCAGTAGATGATACAAGTACAATTTAGCTTTTGAGACATAGGAAAGAGACGTTATCATGTAACAGAAGAACTCTACTTGGAAAGTAAAGAACAAAGACTAAAAGCAAAAGTGAAAACTAAAAAGTTAATGAAAATAGGAACACATGAAAGCTAAAGGCAGAAAAATTTGAAAAAAAAAAGTACAAGGATAACATAGAATCATAAATAGAGGTAAAAGAAAAAGAAATGTCCAGACTCAAACTTAGTTCGTCACGAGTTTGAACGCAAATGGGTGTGAGATCAGGCTGCTTGTTGAAATATCAGCACCTAACTTTTTATCTAGCTTTTGTTTTGTGCGGGGCCCTACTTGTTGTTAGTTACATACCATGCTCAACCTACCTTGTCAAGTAGACCAAGGACTAAGTATATAATAACTGCAAAGATATGCTAAGACATTGGTCATTTTGCCAAAAAATAATTTTAGATAAAATCTTACAATTTATAAAAGTTTAAAATAATATGATCATTCATTTTGCACAACTTAGTGGTTCGACTTTATACTTTCCAAATCTGCGGTTCAATACTATTTTTCAAACTAAATAAAACAAAAAGAGTTTACATTTAGTAGAAATCTACATTATTGTCATAATTCACTCTTTTTAAAGATGTGAACGTGTGACAATCATAATTGAGCATGTAAGGAGTGAATCTCAGGTTTTGCCGACTTTCACAGTTAGGCTAAAGCAACGGTCTCCAGTAATTTCCATCTTAATGGGCACATCATATCGTAGCCGCAATTCATGACCCTCCATGTGACAAAATAAACAGATGCTTCCAGGGCCCCTCTTTTCCATTTGATTGAGAAGGGGAATCCTAAAATGGCCTATCTAGACACGGATGACGATGCTTTCTACGTTCTACTGAAAATGTCCTGTCAAAGGTACCCACTCACTTTTAACTACAATGATTTATCTTGTAATTAATGTTTACAGTAATTAATCTTTTAAATTAATTAACAATTTCATTCGGTGAAAATTAAAAAAATACACATGCAAAGATGAACAAAGCAGGTGCTCAAACTCATGTATTTGATAATAATTCACAATCCCTTTGCCTAATATGCACTAAGGCCCTATTCTTTTCATTGGTAAATTCAAATTTATCAACCTCAATTAATTTTTATTCCTAAATATTGTTAGTTTATGTCTCTGTAACATTTAGAAAAGTAATTTCTTCCTAAATATTGTTAGTTTACCACTTTGGATAAACACAATCTCCACTCAACTGATAATCCCCCAATTTCTAGTTACATCTAATCTTAAATTCTTTCATTAACACTTTTAGACCCACCAAAACTATATCTAATTCCAGGATTAATAACTAATCAGGTGTCAGTATGTTTGATAACAAAACTATATCCTAAATTCTTTCATTCACATTTTTGCATGTATTTGATAATAATTCACAAACACTATGCCTGATATGCAAAAAGGAAAAGAAAAGAACACTTTCTCCACTAAACTGAGTAACGCTAATGTATTTTTTTTATAAGAAAAAGAAATAATTTATTAATAAAAAATCAAACATCATATACAATAAATATGTCATAATGAAGGTAATATAAAACATTAAATTGAAACATTCTCTCAAAAAAGCTAATGGTGAATATACTATCGACCAACTCTAAACTTGTAACAGTATTTTTGCCACCAGTCACATTGTTTAATGTCAACGCGTTTTTTCCAAATATCGACAAATTATAGTATAGTTTCATATAGCGGATGTCCAATTGGAATGACATATTACACTTGAAAGGAAGACCGCCATAGTAGAACTATATGAAATTTCATTATTGACTCATTTCTGAATCGAAAATATAAATCTAATACAATAACTTCTAAATTCTACTCTACAAGAAACTCATGCTCAAAATTTCCAAATTTACACTAAACTGTATTAAAAGGCAATGACTCAAACTCACACTAGTGGCGAGAATAACCTAACTGACGCAAGAGGTGAAAATAACATAACTAACACTAATTATGATAAAAATAAACAACTCAACTCTGGTAGAAAATTTTATTAAAAAGAGACAAAATATATTAGCAACTGCCTTACAACTACACAAAATTTCAAGAAACACGAAGATTGGGCTTTCCGTCAGCAATTATGGTTGATGGCAATCTTTTATTGAAATAAATGAAGGTTAGGATTTTTCATGGGAAAGGTAGGGTTTTTTCAAGGAGGAGGAGACGACGACAGGTTTTTTTTACTATAACCTAATGTATTGCTACAATATGATTAGTAAACAACATTTAGTTTTTGGGTGTAAAAGTATATACATGAGTCGGCAATATAGGCAATTTTAAATGCAAGTATCTAAGACGCAACTTGCAACTGATTTTACTGTCAATTAATAATAATTAGTAAAGTCATTAAAAATAATTACCAAAGGCCTATATTTGAATTTTGCATGTATTAGCATTTATGTCTACTATGTATGCATTAAAAAAAAGTAATTTATTCCTACGTAGTGTAATTTATTCCTGAATATTATTACGTTGGACAAAGACGTACAATCTCGACTCAACTGATAATCCCCCAATTTCTAGTTACATCTAATCCTACATTCTTCATTCACACTTTTGGACCCACCAAAACTATATTTAATTCCAGGATTACGAAGAACTAAGCAGGTGTCAATATGTTTGTTCACAGAATGTTGAGCTTTCCACTGATTTCTTAATCATAATTAGTGAATCTTACTACTCCTATTTTACTTTAAAAAGCAGCACAAAGATTTCATTCCATTTGTCGTGGATTTCTGAGGCAGGATTATCCTGTCTCATGCATGGCCTTCTTTAGAAGGGGCGTGATTTGTGCTTTTAAAGGAAAAATAAGTCACCTATTCATTATATTGTCAGGCTGCATGTGCAAATGCAGCAGCGTGGAAAAACAGTAAACTGGCCGTGTTGACCGGCTTGACTTCCAGTTATGGGGTCCTGAAGGATTAGAAGGATTAGGAGATTTAGATGAGAGGTGAATTTGACATATTCCCCACTTGAAAAAAAAAAAAATTGTTTCATATTTGAATCTCTCTTTATGTCACTAGTTATTTTTATTAATTCCTTCTTTATGCTATATCAAAGGATTCTTTTTTGATCAAAAGCTATTTCAACGGATTGATAGAAAGTATCATTTTTTACTTTGTATGGGTACTTAGGGGAAAAAAGGACAGTTGAATTAGATTTTAGAAGACAATGTGGATTAAATAGGGTCAACAATCTACAAATACTAATTAGGATCTAATAGATAATTCTAGATGAAGTGAACAAAATCACTATCTGTCAAATGATTGTTTTATTTTAGAAAAATATTATTATAGCTGGTGCTGTTTACCTTAGATTGTTTATATTTGATTAAAATAGCTTCTAGTTTTATTGTATCTGTAAAAATGTTGACATTAAGGACATTTATATATAATCCTTCTTAAATTTGTAGGCGATGATAGTTATTTGGTTAAAAATGGTACATCATATGCTAAATTCGTATATGTTTTAAACTAGTGCAACATCTTAACATATAAATATCTCTACATCATACATATGATAACTGTCGGTATAAATTGAATAAAAATGTATTTTAAAAAATAGTATTAGGCGGGATTTGTGGGCAAGATTTTGGAATAATTAGGCAAGATTTGTAGGCTAGAATTTGGGATAATTATCTCTTTCTATCATTGTTAATATTGTTTCTATATTTTGCATTTGCTCAATTAGGAAGTTTAGGTTGAAGATCTCCTTGTATACATGATGTATATATACCTTCTCAGCATTGAATAGAGAAAAGCTTTTGACTTCATCCCTTGAAACTTAGCATGGTATCGGAGCCATGGCAAAGAAAGAGCCTTCATCGTATGACTTAAATACTAGCGATAACCCAGGAAATATCATTACTCAAGTTCAACTGAGAGTTGAAAATTATAAAGAATGGGCTTGTGCTATTTGAACATCTTTGCGGGCACGCAAAAAGTGGGGCTTCATTGAAGGTGTCATAGCAAAACCCGATGATGGATCTTCCGAGTTGGAAAATTGGTGGACTGTTCAGTCCATGTTGATATCATGGATCATGAACACGATTGAACCGAGTCTTCGATCGACTGTGACATACACTGAAACAGCAGAGGAGCTGTGGATCGATTTGAAAGAGAGATTTTCGGTTATCAATTCACCAAGAATTCAGCAATTGAAGGTCGAGCTTGCCGATTGCAAGCACCACGGAATGACCATGGTTAATTATTATGGAAAGTTGAATGTCCTTTGTGACGAATTGGAGACGTACAAACCGATCTTGATGTGTTCGTGTAAAGGTTGCAAATGCGACATTAGTAAGAAAGTTCAGCAGCGGCGTGAGGATGGGCATGTCCTTCAATTTCTTATGTGTATCGATGACATAGTTTATGGAATGGCAAGGTCAAATCTGCTCGTTACTGATCCTTTGCCATCTTTAAATCGAGTCTATTCGATCATGTTGTAAGAAGAATGAGTAAGAAGTGTAGCTCAAGCTGCAAACAAATGATGGGAAGTGGTAGCCCTGATAGCACAGACACCAGTCAGAGGGAAGGGATGCATCGATGGCAAAGGCACAAATATGGTCTGCTCTCATTGTAATCGCACAGGCCATGACTCAAGCAACTGCTTTCAAGTTATCAGATATCCGGACTAATGGGATGATAGACCGCGAGGAGATAGAACTGGGCAAGAAAGAGGATAGCAATGCGTACACATGGCTGGAGGAGAACGACGTGGAGGTCGAGGGAATACTGTGATGGTTAATGTCGTCCAAACAGGAGGATAAAATAGCGCATATTTTGGGCCAACCGTGGAAGTTGAGAATCCAGGGCTACCAGGCCTAAATAGTGAGCAATGGAAAGCCCTTCTGAACATATTCAAGAATCAAAAGTCGGGGACTAATGAAAGAATAGCCAGTAAGCGAGATATTTTACGTTGGGTTGTTGATTTAGGTACTACAAATCACATGGTTGGGGACTTGAAGAACTTACAGAACTTGCATGAAATTTCGAGTTGTCCAATTGGCATGCTAAATAATCAAAGTCAAGCTTTTGCCACAAAGGAAGGAACAATCAAAGTCAATGAGTATTTTAGTCTTGACAATGTCCTTTATGTCCTATGATTAACTAGCAATTTCATTTCTGTGTCACTATTACACAACACTTCAAAATATATCGTTCAATTCACTAATGATTTATGGACTGTGCAGGACCGTACTTCGAGGATCCTAATTGGTGTGGGTAAGAGACGTGATGGACTCTATTTTTTTCGTAGTCTACCAAAGATTAAGGCAATGAAGGTGGAAGGAGCAGTTACGTTGGAACTCTGGCATAAAAGATTGGGACACCCGTCTGAGGAGGTCACCAAGTTACTTCCAAATGTTGATTTTAAAAATAGTGTGTTAGACAAACATTGTAATGTTTGAAAGCAAAACAAACTCAAGACAAATTTTTGTTGAGTGATAATAAAGCATCTAGTGCTTTTGAATTAATTCATTGTGATTTATGGGGCCTTATAGGACTCCTTTTCTTGTGGTGCATCATATTTCATGAATGTGGTTGATGATTATTCTCGGCCTGTATTGGTATTTTTGCTTGTCAATAAGAAAGAAGTGTCTGGATTTTTGAAAGATTTTTTTGTCATGGTGGACTGACAATTTTTAGGGAAAAATTAAAATTGTTGGGAGTGATAATGGAACCGAGTTCAATTGTTTGAAATCTTTTTTCAGTGAGCATGGAGTCGTATTCCAAACTTCCGGTATCTGGACTCCACAGCAGGACGGATTAGTAGAAAGAAAACAATGCCACATTCTAAACGTGGCTAAAGCTTTGCAATTTCAAGGTAGCTTACCTATTTCTTTTTGAGGAGAATGTGTGTTAGCTGTCAGGTACTTAATCAATCATACCCCATCTAGACTTCTTAATGGCAAAACTCCCTATGAAATGTTATATGGTACAGTGCATCTGTATGAATATATTATGGTTTTTGGATCCCTCTGTCATGTGCATAATCAAGACAAGGTGTGATAAATTTGCTAGCAAAAGCCGCGAGTGTGTTTTTGTGTGTTATCCACACGGCAAGAAGGGGTGGAAATTGTATAATTTTGGACACCAACGAGTATTTTGTCTCTTGGGATGTTGTTTTCCATGAGAATATTTTTGATTCTGCTGCCGAAACACAAGAATAGCCTCTTTGTCGACTCCTATTGCCGATGATGTGAGGCTAGATTTTGTAGAAGATGACAACATTCAAGCCAAGGGTGTCAGTGAGGAAGTAGATGACCACATTGAATAGGATCAGTTATCAAGAGGAGGGTTAGATGGTGAGTCTCTGGGTCATGGACATCGCACAAAACAACCTTCTGTTTGCTTACGTGATTACGTTCTTCATAGTATATGGAAATTGAGTCCACCTATCTCGACCTCCACACCACAGCATGCTCCAAGTATGGCCTACCCTTTAGCACACTTTGTGAATTGTGAATGATTTTCTATACAATAAGTAAATTTTCTTGTAACAGTCACTATAGGACATAAACCTAGGACTTTATCTGAAGCTATGAAAGATGACTATTGGCGCAAGGCTATACAAGCATAGATACAGGCCTTGGAAAACAATACTACTTGGATGATCACTGATTTACCTCATGGGAAGAAGGCCCTCGGTTGAAAATGGGTTTGCAAGACGAAATATAATTCTGATGGCATCATTGAACGTCATAAGGCCCGCTTAGTGATACTTGTGAATAATCAAACTGAAGAAATTGACTATATCAGACATTTGCACCGGTTGCTAAGATGGTGACTGTGAGAATTTTTTGGCAATGGCAGCAACTCAAAACTAGGAACTTCATCAAATGGACATTCACAATGCCTTTCTACGCGGAGACCTATAAGAGGAGATCTACATGAAGCTACCTCTATGTTTTCAAGTTACTAGTCCTGGGAAAGTTTGCAAGCTTCAAAAATCCTTATATAGGCTCAAACAGGCTCCTCATTGTTGGTTTACAAAACTATCATCCGCTTTGATGAAGTACGGGTTCTAGCAATCTCATGCTGATTACTCGCTCTTTTCTCTGCATCGTGGTAAAGTCCGAATGCATGTTATTGTTTATGTGGATGATTTAATTATCTCGGCTAATGATTTTGTTGTTGTCCAACAATTTAAGACATATCTCAGCTCGTGTTTTCATATAAAGGATTTAGGGGAATTAAAATATTTTTTAGGTGTTGAGGTTGCACGGGGACCTGAGGGGATTTTCTTGTGCCAACAAAAATATGCATTGGATATCATCTTGGAGAGTGGATTACTTGGCGCAAAATCATCTAATTTTCTAATGGAACAGAATCACAAGTTGACACTAGCAAATGGATGATTTTTCAGTGATCCAGAATGCTATAGACAGTTAATTGGTCGACTCATATATCTTTGCTTCACTTGACCCGAACTCCCTTATTCTGTTCATGTATTATCCTAATTCATGCAACAACCTCAGGTGGAGCATTGGAATGTAGCTGTTCGAGTGGTTCGCTACGTGAAAGGGAAACCTGAGGAAGACATTTTTCTTCTTAGTAATAATGACTTGCGCTTGCACGGATGGTGTGACTGGGTCAGGTGTCTTCTTACACGTAGTTAGAACTACTTTGAAATCTAAAAACAAATTAGGGATTTTTGATGGAACCCCAAAAAGGCCAGAATTGAAGGAAGGAGATGATCCAACTGAATACAATGTTTGGGGGAGATGGTAAATTCGATGATCTATTCTTGGATCATCAATGTAATTGATCCCAAAGTCCACACAAGCATTGTCTATGTCGAAACTATGACATTCATATGGGAAGATCTATAGAAAAGATATGTCGTCGCTAATACTCCCAAAATACACCAACTTAAACCCGTATAGGCCATGTTCTTTCTATGGGTGAATCATCCCACTCCACTGCTTCTCACTCCTTCCAACTCCTTCCTACTTCTTTCCACTCCTTCCCACTCCTTTAAATAAATATCACTCATTCCCACTCCTACCCACTTCCACCCATTTTTATTATAATTTTATTATTAATATCAACAAGTAGTATCGTTGTAATTATTACTGTTAATTAATAATAATAATTACTATTATTTTGATCAATTATTATTTTTATTAGTAATTTATTATTTTTTTAATTTTAATAATAAATTGATCATAATAATAGCAATAATTATTTTTAATTAAAATATTATTATTATTTATTATTGATTAATTAATTACCTAATTATTAAATAACTATTATTAATATTAATGATTATTTTTATTAATGATTATTATTAAAAATATTAATAATTATTATTATTCTTAACATTATTGATTATTATTTTTATTAGTATTCATTATCATTAACATTATTGATTAGTAATTTTCCTTATTATTAATATTAATATTAATAATTATTATTATTGATAATAACGATTATTATTAATATAAATAGTAATTATTATTGCAATTATTACTAATTTTCATTAGTAATAATAATTATAATTAAAAGTTTTGTTATTAATT
Organism: Carnegiea gigantea; assembly: GCA_029747015.1. Classification (NCBI taxonomy): domain Eukaryota; kingdom Viridiplantae; phylum Streptophyta; class Magnoliopsida; order Caryophyllales; family Cactaceae; genus Carnegiea; species Carnegiea gigantea. Next base: position 368,712 of record JAKOGI010000219.1, read on the forward strand.
AGATTAATTATTAACATAAATATTAATATTAATAATTATTATTAATATTAATAATTATTATGATTATTATTAGGGTTAGTGGACACCATAAATTCCAAGTTTGGTGGTGTTGGACGCCATTAATCGCAACTGGGAATTGGATGCCATTGCTCCTAACTTTGACCTTATTTATTTTCTTTGCACTAGCACCGAGTCCAACTCGGTGGTTTGATGATGTGGCGTGGCTGAATGCACACATGGACGGTGGTTGTGCTAAAAGTTAATTTTTTATTTTTTAATATCACATCATATATCATTAATTTTGAAGGTTTTATAAATTATTTTGTGATTTTTAGCAAAGTTTTTGAGTTTTTTTTCCTTTCTTAAGCTTCCCTAATTATTTAAAAAAATTAAAATTGGTTAAAAATATAAACATTATTTATAGAGAAAATACAAATTATTCAATTGCTTATCCAGTCAAACAATTACACATGGCATTAATGAGGCTATTTTCTCTCTTATCCCCCGTCCTCCACTTCTCTACTCACTCTGCCTACAGCCCAGAACACGAACCCCCTTGAGGTAGACCCAACGCGGACATAGTCGCTACCACTGGTCACGACAATTTTAGGCGACGGCACATCTGGATTCACCTTTCACCAGTGAACAGCTGCAACTTGTTTGTGGCAAGTTTCTGGTAAGTCCCCGTGGGTACAACTCGTGCCTCTCTCCCCTCCCATCATTTGGTTGCCATAATTTCGACGAATTCAATCAAGAACATTAGGTCAAGAAGGCTCCCCATCGTCGATGAGGTAAACGCAGTGCATAGTATATGGAAAATCGATGGCCTCCAAGATGTTAGGGTTTCGATGCATGGCGACCATAGAGAAAATAGCTTGAAAATTGGTTGTGGAGATCAAAACTAGCCTGTTCGTGGCCACTGAAGTACGGGAGTGTAGGCCTAGCCTTGCTGGACCCAAGCGTTGCTAAATGTGGGCTGGCTTGTCGGATTAGATTCACCAAGGCTACGGTTTGAGCGGGTTCGGGGAAAGGAGGAGAGAGAAGATTTTGGGGAAGGAGGCTGTGTGTGATGTGGCGTAATTTGATTGGTTGTGTGTGCCATGTGGCATGCCTCCATTGGTCAGTTGTAATTCTCACAAAATTGAACATTTTTGAAAAATGAGTATCAACTTTCAAAAAAACAAATATGAAGTTAATAGAAAAGAATAAATATCAAGTTTATAAAAAATGAACATTATATGCTAGCTGAAAAATGATCTGGATTTTCAAAAAACTGAATATTAAGTTTATATGTGGTAACGTAAAATTAAAAAGTAAAAAATTGACTTTTAGCCCAACCACTATCCACGTGTACTTCTACCTATGCCACATCATCAAACCACCAATTGGACTTGGTCCCGGTGTAAGGAAAATAAATAGGGTCAAAGTTGGGAGTAATTAGACCTGGCAAAACTGACCCGAGACCCGAAACCCGAATCGAATGACCCGGATCCATACCCGAACCGACACCCGAAATTGGTTGAACCGATTTGGACCCGAACAAACGACGTAAACCGATCCATAACCGAACGAAACCCGAAGTTGACCAAAACCCGACATGAACCGTACCCGAAATGACCCAACCCAATTCATACCCGATCCGTAGTGACCCGACCCGAAGTGAATCGAAAATAGACAACCCGCACCCGAACCGTACACAACCCGTTTTAAATCCGATCCGATTCCTACCCGCCTCAATTTAACCCGAATTAAACTCGAACTGAATATACCCGACCCGAATATAACCCGAACCGAGTATACCCGACCTGAATATAACCCGAAATTGTAATTTGTTAATCCAATAAGTTGTCAATCATCTCCTAACAAAGCCTCTGTTCACATCCAAAATTACCCAAAATTAACTTCGTATGGCCAAACAATAACCACTAAAGAAACATTTTTTATTTTAAAAACAAAACCCAATTTTTTTCTCCATTTTCCTTCACCTCCCAATCTGATAAATTTCAGCAACACAATCAAACGAATTTAATCTCAACAAGTGGGGCTTCCGATTCTAACAAATTTCAAGTTTCAAGCCATTTATCACTCCATTTCTCCCCCAAATGGGCAACCTCACATTCACATTCCCAAACCCACAAAAATCCAACCAATAATCCAGAAAAAACAGATAAGACCCAGAAAAATTAGACAATTAGAAAACTAACTTGACCGCAATTGGTAGCGCCGGCTGAGAGATGATGATGCTGATGAAGAAGACAACCGAGAATTCCAAAGATCACCACCATCCATACTCCCTTCTCGACGATAATACTACTGATCTTCTTCGCTCACAACTTAGAAACTACACCTATTGCAAACAATTTATCAAGCATAACAACAAATGAATACAAGGATTACAGAGAAGAACAAGAAGAAAATAAAACTCACCAGCATCCGAGGAGAGCGAACTTGAGGAGAAGGAGGGAGACAGAGGGCCGCGGCACTACAGTGCTGGAGTCTGCTGCAATTTCTAGGGTTTCTAACTTTTAGTTCACTTTGAGGAGCGGCAGACCGGGACTCGGGGAGAGTGGGGAGATGGGGAGACTGGAGATTGAGATGGGGAGATGGGGACTGGGGAGACTGAGGGCAGCGTGAGTTTCAGGGCAGAGAGAGTTTGAGAGCGAAGAACACAGAGTTTGAGACTCGTGAGTTTGAGGGCAGAGAGAGTTTGAGAGTGAAGAAGAAGCTACAGAACAGACTGAGACTCGTGAATTGGTAGCAGGCGGGTAGGGTCTGGAACTTTGGATTCTAACTTTTCAATTTGTGCCCCAAAAATTCAAAGTCCCGCCAAATTAAAAGTCCAACCACAAAGCCTTACTTTTTATTTTTTAATATCATATACCGTTCGGAGTAGAATTTGTCGATAAATTCGGATAATCCGGACGTGATTCAGTAAATTCAGATCCAACTTGATTTTGAATCCGGACATATCGGAATATTCAGATTTCAAATTCGGAGATAAAAAAAGTGTCCACACATAGGTTTTTTCAGGTCGGACAAGTCCAGGTATCCGGGTTGGAACATTTTTTACTGATTGATCTATTTCACCAGCTTATTTCAACAAATTAAATAGGTATTTCTTCGTGTCGAAAATTTCCACCACAACCTAACCTATTTAATTAAACGAGTTAATCATGTCGAAAAATTTACAAAGGAAATCTAAGAAATTAAACTTAGGTAAAAAATAAAATAGTTAATAGTTTTTAATTTATAATTTGATAGATCCGTAATAAAAATATCAGAGATATAATATTTAGTCAAAATAAGAATTATGAGAAGATAAGCATAATTAACAAATCATTACCTTATTAAGATCTAGCAGTATTATCTTACTATTTAATTTACTTAATGACTTAAATCAATTAGTTGAGTTTAGGGGGGCAAAGACAAATAATTCACTCATATGATCTCATAATATAAATTTAATTATTTTTGTAACATGCTTAAAATTTTATTCTATAGAATCATATTCAAACAATATATGTTTACATATGATCCCATAATAATGATAATTAACACATACTCATGTATTGTATCTGCTTTTGAGTTTTGACTTTTGACTCATTGTGAACATATAAATCAAGCTGCTAATCTCAAAAAGACAAATCAATATTGATGTGTAATCACTTTGAATTGATTATTGAAAATGTCAACTTGAAACAATCTGTTTCTATTTCCTAACTCAAATATGACAAATATGAAGTTGTGAATCAAAAAAATAAAAATTATATTATTTTCTTAATTTCTGTTTTTGGTTATTTTTCAAGGTATATCTATTTTGGCGTTGAGCCTTGCTGTTAAGATAATTGACTCATGAATCATGATTGGCGTTAGGTTGGTTACTAGTTTTATCATAGCATGATCTCAATTGAGATACTTGAAATTTGACTTAACAACACATAAATCGTAATTGTTTAGACAATTACACGTTGCATAACTACATAAAATACAGGGCCACAGATCACAGATGGGTGGGTTGTCGATTGCACTTGTAACTTACTAACTGTCATGGTAAATGTATAACTGTTACCTAAGCCCATAAAAACTATCATACTTGAAACTTGACTTAATAGCCCGTAAATCGTAATTCTTTAAATAATTGCACTTCCTAAAAATTTTACTTGAACTTTAAAACTATATATATATATATATATATATATATATATATATATATATATATATATATATATATATATATTATTGACATATAAATGATTAAACTTTAACGTACGGCTTAAAAAAAACATATAATAAATGAGTTTGTCTAATTAAACAAATTTTATCTTTTAACTATAACGTAAGATTAGAAATAAGCACATTCAAAATATACACTGACTCGAAATTAACCCGACTTAATTTACGCCTAACCCGATTTACACCCGACCCGACATTCACTCGAACATTGAACCGAATCCCACCCGATCCAAATTAGACTCGACCCATACCCGATCCGAACCGAATTACCGTACATAACCCGAAACATACCCGACCCAAACTCTAACCAAACTAGACCCGAACCCGACCCGAACATGGTTGACCCGAAAGTTACTCGAAACCCGAACTTCACCCGAATCGAACCCGAAGCCGACCTGACCATGAATGACCCGAAAGTTATTCGAACTGAACTAAGATCTGACCCATGCTCGATCCAAATGACCCGTTTGCCAGGTCTAGGAGCAATGATGTCCAATTGCCTAGTTGGAATTAATGACATCCAACACCCCCAAACTTGATATTCATGGCATCCAATTACCCCTATTGTTATTAATATTAATAAGAATTATTATTATATTTATTATTGTTAATTGTTATTAATACTTAGAATTTTTTTAATGGTTTATTATTATTTTATTATTAATTAATAGTTAATATTATTATAACTATTATTATTAACTATTCTTTATTATTATTGATAATTATTATTAATTAATAATAATAACAATAGTATTTATCTTTAATCTTGTTAATAATAATAATTATAAATAAATGATTATTAAATAATAATTATTAACATTAATTATTATTAATAATTATTTTTTTAATTTTAAATTTTATTATTTTTATAATTATTAATTATTATTAATATTAGTGGAGTTCTACACCAAGCTTATGGGCATGTCGAGTAAGTTAAAGAACTAGACCAAAATACCTCAATGCATTTGTTGAAAGTGCGAACGTGTTGTTGGGAACAAGGTGATGTAAATGATAGAAGATGAACACACCCATCCGTTTCTCATGGGGCTTAACAACGAGGCGTATGCCAATATTTGAAGCCAGGTATAGGCGCTTAACCTACTCCTATATCTTGATTGAATCTTTAACATGATGCAACAGGAAGAAAACCATAAGTGACTTATGATTCGTAGAGACCAACGGACCGAGAACATGGCTCCCTTCGCTATTAAGGAATATTCGGCCACAGCGAACAGATAGACTTGCAAGCACTTTGGACGATGAGCCCATGAGGAAGAAAGCCGTTTTGAGATCGTTGGGTACCCCTCGAATTGGAGTACCTGTGGACATGATCGAGGAGGAAGATTAGGTCGAGGAAACTGAGTGCACAAGGATGCTTTGGTCGATGAAGGGGAGTGGCCCATGAAACAGCCAATTCGATGCAGGCCTAGCCTAAGAGTAATACAAACCTTAGTAGCAGTGCAAGCAGAACAGGCCCAGTCACAATATCTAGTTTGAGCCTAGAACAAGTACAGAGACTTTTAAACCTCATCGAAATACCAAATGTAAGATGTGAAAAACTCTCAGGTGAGAGTTTATGAATGTTTAATAGTGGAGCTTCATGCCAAATGACGGACGATTTAAGCATGATGCAAGAAAAAGAAAAAAATATCTCATGTTTGTGTTGGATTATCAAATGGAACCCATACTCTGACTAGTAAAAAAGGAACCATAGTGCTTGGGAAAAAGATCAAATTAAGCGAAGTCCTATACCTTCCACCACATAAGTGCAATCTTATTTCTATTTCAAAGATAAGCAAGGAGTTGAATTGTAGCATGACATTTTTTTGATGATTTTTGTATCTTGCAGGACCACACTTCGAGGATTCTAATTTGTATGGTGGAACAACAAGGAGGATCTATTATTTCAAAGATGGGTCATTAGAGAGAAATCAAGTTAACACAATCAACTCTCAGAATTTGTGGCATAAGCAACTCGGACATCCTTGAAGTGAAGTCATGCCTTGACTTCGTAGTAGTTCAGGAGTTATTTATGATCAAGACAATAAAGACATGTGTGAAATTTGTTATCATGCAAAGAACTCGAAATCATTTTCCCTTAAGTTCTAATAAACCCAAAGATGTTTTTGAGCTTATTCATTGTGATATTTGGGGCCCTTATAAAGTACCATCTTCTTGTGGTGTTCGTTATTTTCTCATAATTGTGCATGATGCTAGTTGGCCCCCTAGGTCTATCTCATGGTTGATAGGTCGAAACGACCAACTTGGTAAAAGGTTGTATTGCCATACCTAAGATTTAATTTGAAAAAAAATGTGAAGGTAGTAAGGAGTGATATTGGGTTTGAGTTCACCTCCAAACCTATGCAAATGTTTTATCAAGAGCACAAAATCCTACATCAAAGTAGTTATGTTGATAGTCTCCAACAAAATGGTAGAGCTGAGAGGAAACATAGGCATGTTCTAAATGTGGCAAGAGCCCTCTTGTTCTAAGCTAACCTACCCACCAAGTTTTGGAGGAATGTGTACTTGCAGCAACTTATTTAATAAATAGAACACCAAGCAAGTTGCTAAATGGGAAAACACCTTATGAGTTGCTTTATCAACAAGAGCCCTCATATGATCATATTCAAGTTTTGGCACACTTTGCTTTGCACAAGTCAAAAGAACTAAGGACAAATTCATACCTATCAGAAGCAAGTGTCATTTTGTTGGGCACCCTTTTGGTCAAAAAGGATGGAAGGTATTTGATTCGGACACAATGAATTCTTTGTAAGCCGGGATATTGTGTTTCACGAACATATATTCCTCTTCAAGCATGTTGCAAATATGAGGGAAGCTGATTTGCTTTCACAGAAAGTTGGATTGCACTTTAGCTTATTAGATGATGAAGACTTAGATTTGTTTGGTGTGCAAAGGCTAACCCAAGCAAATCGGTATGCATCGCCACAGGTCAAAGCAAGGGGAAGCTTGGGAGAAGAGGCAGGCGGTCTGGATTAGGGAAGATCATTTAGCCTAATTGCATAATTTATCTGATAGCTTCAAAGAAGACTAGCCAGGCCAGAATGTGTTAGGACCAGTGCAAGGCCCATGGGCTATGTCAGATGCCCCCCAGACTGGGTAGGCATTAGCGGCTACGAGGTCCAAAGAACATATCGGTCGAGCAAGTTTCCAAAGTGGTATGATGAATATTTGTGTTATACTACAAGGCCCAATTACCCAAAACTTGAAGACGTCTCATCCTTTCCTAACCCACATCAAAAGAAATCCTTAGGCATGCGTTACCCTATTGCAAATTATGTCCCATCAAAAAGGTTTTCTATTTCTCATCAAAATTTCTTAGCTGTTATAATAAAGGTAGATGAGCAAAATTATTTTCAGGAGGTAGTGAAAGATCCTCAGTGGCATAAAGTCATGGTTGAAGAAGTTGAAGCTTTATAAAAAATGAGACATGATCAATTGATGATCTACTACTAGGGAAAAAGCTCGTAAGTTGTAAATAGATCTACCAAGTCAAGTATAACGCTGATAGGAGAATTCAGCGCTATACGGCACGGTTGGTGATTCGTGGTGATCATGAAGTTGAAGGATTCAACTATAATGAAACATTTGCGCCTGTGTCTAAACTGACTAGTGCAAGAATTTTCTTATTAGTTGTCGTGGGAAAGAGGTTGGGAATTACATTAGATGGATGTGAACAATGTCTTTCTGCAAGAAGACTTGGAGGAAGAAGTGTTCATGAATATGCCTCCCAGATTCAGATCCAATGATTCTAGTAAGGTGTGTAGGTTGAAGAAATTGTTATATGGCCCATGCCAAGCCCCACGGTAGTGGTTTGTCGAGTTATCTTCTAAACGATATTATGGTTTTGTTAGGTCCTATGATGATTACTCACTATTCATTTACCACAAAATGAAGAGTTTATGTCATTACTTGTTGATAAGTCCTTAATGTATATATCATTTTTAGGGCTATTTTGCCACATTTTTAGGAGAATTATGCGCTTAATGTTATTAGTTATACTCCTATTCTCAATTTAAGCTTGGGTATGGTTGTTTGATATGTTTTTTAGGATTTTAGGCCTTTTTACCCAGTATTTGACCCTTAATAGATGTATTTTGACGTCCCCCACCGATGCCCATGTGATGATATGCCCATGGAGCAAGAAAAGAGCAGAAAACGGGTTCCATCCCAGACCATGGTCGGACCGTGGTGTCTGCCACGGTCCGTGGTGAGTTGTGAAACTGTTGCCTCTTCATCTTCCTTTGACTGTGTTGCTGAAAATGTCTTAGCTCTCCTACAAAAGGGCTTTGTTCAGCAGCAGAAGAGAAGGGCATATGCATAGAGATATAAATAGAAAGTAAGCAAGAGTAGCGTGGTTTATCTTCTTTCTTAAATTTTTGTTCCTTTTAGTTTAGAATTTTAGTTTGGTATTCGTATTGGTTAGAAATCTTAAGTGTGAGAGTTTGATCCTAAGGTGGTTTGAAGCCCTTGGTTGAAGGCTATTCTCAGTCAAGCCCTTCTGCTCAGATTTCACAAAACGCTAGTTAGTTGCCTAATCCTTAATCATGAGTGAGTAGTTTTTATTTTGTTTAGGGATTTAGTAATTTATGAAAGTATAGTTAGACCATGTTTTAATCTAAAGAATTATGCTTATTTTCATGATTAGTTTGACTTCGTTCTATCAAATGATTGTCATATTGTGAGTGGATTTTTAGCCAAAATTTGCTTGCACACTTGAAACAATTAAGTGAAAAATAGAAAGATGACATTTGATTGTTAGACTGCTTAATAAAACCGAGCATAACGTCATCTCAAAAGAGAAATTTACATGTTAGGAGGATATAGAGTGTAATCGAAGATGTTTAACTTGGATTAAGACAAATTAGTTTGACAGAACGACTTTTGCTTAGTTTAGGCAAATTTGGTTGAGTTCGAAAGAATAGACTAAATTTTCGGATAGGTTGCAAATCCTCAAAATTAACCGGTTAGAGGAAAGTACATCCTTATCATTTTGATCCAATCAATTTTCATAACTATATGAATTCCTAGGCATGTTTCATTAGTTGATTTAAAAAATTAGTGAATTAGAAGTTGTTAAATCAAACCCTCTTGAATTAGAATTTTACTTAGCATATTTTGGTAGACAAAACTCAATAGATTACATTTGTCTCTAAGGAGCGCTCTTTTTATCTATACTACGACTAACCGTGCACTTGCGGCAGTGGTAATGTTTTTTGGTGTTGTTGCTAGGGATCAATCTGTTAACTATTGAGTTAGTCTTACGAAAGTGACTAAGTATTTTATTGCCTCTTATTTTTATTTTCTTTTTATTTTCTTGTTTGATTCCGCCGGTAGTATTGGTGGTAGTGCTTGTAGGAATTTTTCTTGTTTATGCAAAGTCCAATCTTGTACCAACCCGATCCTGAGATTGAAAGAACTTTCCACTTAAGGAGGAAGAAGCAAAGGACTGAAGAATAAAGACGCGAGGCAAGAAGGAATCCAACAAATATGGCGAGAGAATGAGGTGACCAAAGAAGGACACTTCGAGATTTCGTTACCCCTGGAGTGCAAGGGATCGCCTCAAGCATCGCTCACCCTACTATTGATGCTAACAATTTCAAGCTCAAACTGGCACTCATTTCCCAGTTTGAAGGAACGTCTTTGGAAGACCCGAATCTACACCTCTCGGTCTTTTTAGAGGCGTGCGATACGTTAAAACTTAATGGAGTCTCCACTGATGCGATTCACCTGTGCTTATTTCCTTTCTCATTGAGGGATAGAGTAAGGGCTTGGTTACACTCCTTGCCATCTGGATGCATTATGAAGCAAATGCCATGCCTACTTCAGTCTAAGAGAGCTCTCAAGTCCTTCTTAGTACTCAAAAGCTTCGTCATAAGGGACTTAGTCCATGCGCTGATTTAGAGCTTCAATTTAAGGTGCATCCTAAGCCCTTAGGATCTGTTACCGTCCTCTTTTGGGAAGGTCATGAGTGAGCCACGGTTATTCTGGGTATCTTTAATTCCAAGATATTAGCTTTCATATGGAACAAGTTTCAAGTCATTTAGAGTTCATTTGGTCGGCTAAATTAACCTCCAAAGTGGACTGCCCCAAAGTCAACTGTCAGTTCCAGTTTGGACCATCTAGCAAATATGGCCCATTTCTCTCAAAAGGCTAGGCCAAAATTAGTGAAACTTTTTCCATTGGAAAACAAACTTCTCAAACTTTCATATGAATCCTATTTTATAAGATTTGGACCAGCAACAAGAGAGTTATAGCTCATTGAATCTAACCCTGCTGCAGTGTGAATATGTAGAAATCTGAAAGCATCATCCCTAAGAAACCAATTCATGACCAGCTGATTCCGAGGATACATCCCCCTTTCTTAATGTGGGAATTCAAGATAATAAGTTCCTAAGCTAATGGAACAAGTCTCAAGAGCCGTAGTTTTTAGATTTATATTGTTTTTACCATACTTTATCTAGTAACTTGCTTTTATATTTCCTATGTTAATCTAGTAAGTTGTATTTTGCATTTTTCTATGTAAGATTAGTTCCCTAGAGTATTAACCAGCTTTATAAAAACTAGACTCGAGTTTAGTTGAAGGCAAGTTGAATGAATGAACAATTGAGCTTCAAAGCTTTCTCTCTCTAAATCTTAAGTTCTCTTTATCCTTGCAAACAAGGTGGTGAGTCTTGAGTCGAACCTTTATGGAGTCGTTGGTGGCCAAGCTTTCATGCAATTCTTAGCGGATCCTAGTCTTTGTGGGTGCCATTGCCTTTAAATCGAGTCATATCAATGTTCAAGGGGGAATTTTAACCTAAACTCATGTCAGCAATTCTACCCATCCGCGTGCCATTTGGTGTCAGAGCAAAACCAGATTGGTGTGCTTGAGGTTATTCCGTATTTCCTTGCTTTTGGAGATCTATTTCTGCCTTCTTACTTGTTCAATCCCTCATCGCTTCTCTTTAAGCTACAAAAGAACCTTGACCAAACATAATTTCCAGCTACAAAAGAACCTAACTCCTCAAATAGCCCTTATGTTAACTTTCTGTCCATACCTTCTTCATCATGTCAAATGAAGAACACTCCCCTCCTAACTCACCCCAACCAGCAAGGGTTCCAAGGGGAATGAGTTTAGAGCAAGCCCACATGTTGAGATAAGACAATGCCATCCTAAACCTACAACAAAGTGTGATGCAAATTAGTAGGCAACTTAAGCAAATGATCGCCTAATTCACGACCTTCCAAGAAGGATGACAAACTCAAGAATCAAACAACCATGAAGATGAAAATGATTACTCAAGTGATTCTAGCTTTAGGGGTCATCTAAGAAGGAGAGATAGGAGACCTCCAATTAATGAATTCCATGACATTAAAGTGGAATCCCCAGAGTTCAATAGCAACTTGAACCTCGATGAGTCTCTTGAGTGGGTTCAAGCCATGGACCGAATTTTTGAAGCCAAAGGTTATGATGATGAGAAGAGTTTCAAAGTTGCTAGCCTCAAACTCACAGGATATGCCTCCTTGTGGTTTGAGAATCTCAAGAAGCAAAGGGCTAAAGATGGCAAGAGGTAGCTTAACTCTTAGGAGAAGCTCAAAACCCTTATGAACAAGTGGTTTCTCCCCAAGAGTTACAATTAAGACATATACAACCAAATTTTCTCACTCAAACAAAACAACATGAGTGTGAGTGAGTACATGATAGAGTTTGAACAATTCCTCTTGAGGGGTGGTATTCATGAACCCCAAGAGCAAACCATGGCTAGGTTTCTCAATGGGCTAAATCCCCTCACTGCTAGAAAGGTGGAGCTTTAAACTTATTTCACCTTGGATGATGTTTTCAAGCTTGCTCTCAAGGTTGAAAAATAAAGAAAGGAGAACAACGTTTTTGCTAAGCCCTTTTTCAAAGATCAAGTAAGTCTAAGGCCCCTATTCAAGCCCTTTTCTCACCCTAAATTCGAGAGCACCTCATGGGTTGACAAAGACAAAGCCGTGACTCTTCCTTCTTCAAAGGAATTGCCTAAGAATCTTGAAGGGAAGAAGTGTTTTAAATGTCAAGGTCATGGCCATTTCTAATATGATTGTCCAAATCAAACGGTTATGACCATGCAAGAAGTTGAATAAGTTGATGCCATGGTGATGGAAGTTCAAGAAGACAACAATAGGGCAGATTTAGACCACCTAAAGGAGGAGACTCAACTTGATGCTAATGAAGGTGAATTACTTGTTTTAAGGAGGACTTTACATATCCAAGACTCTCCTTATGACAAAGCTCAAAAGGAAATGATCTTTCACTCTCCCTGCACCAAACAGGACAAGGTCTGCAACTTCATTATTAATGGGGGAAGTAGCACCAACGTGGCCTCCACTATTCTTATTGAGAAGCTTGGTATTCTTACCATATCTCATCCTAAGCCTTATTCTTTGAAGTGGCTCAATGATGGTGGCGACATCAAGGTAACCAAGCAAGCTCTTATCTCTTTTTCAATTGGAAGGAAATACAGAGATAATGTTCTTTGTGATATAGTGCCTATGAGTGCATGTCATATACTATTGGGGTGACCTTGGCAATTTGATAGACATGTCATGCATGATAGGTTCAAAAACACCTATTCCTTGATTGTTAATAAAGAAAAGATTCTCTTGAACCCATTACCACCTAACCAAGTTTCCAAAACTAAACCCAGGGTAGGAAGTGAGAAAAGAAGAGACCTTCTCATGTTGAGTGAAACATGGATTGAGAGAGCTTTAAGAAAGGGTAAGCAAGTTCTAACTTTACTCATGCTTGAAAGCAACAAAAGTGAGGAAGTGACTCCCTTACACCCTTCAATCCGTCCCCTTATTTCACAATACCAAGATGTTTTTCATAAGATCTACCCTCCGGCCTCCCTCTAATCCGAGACATTGAGCACTAAATTGACCTCAATTCCTAGTGCCTCACTCTCTAACAAGGCTGCCTATAGATGTAACCCCCAAAAGACCAAGAAACTTCAAAGACAAGTTAAAGAATTGATGGCTAGAGGTTATGTAAGAGAGAGCATGAGTCCTTGGTTCCGGCTTTATTAGTGCCAAAGAAGGATGGTTCATACCGCATGTGCGTGAATAGCAGAGCTATAAATAACATTACTATCAAGTATAGGTATCCCATACCAAGACTTGATGAACTTTATGGTTTTTCTATCTTCTCCAAGACTGATGTAAGGAGTGGATATCACCAAATCCGCATGAGGGAAGGGGATGAATGGAAGATGGCATTCAAGATAAAAGGAGGACTTTATGAGTGGTTGGTGATGCCTTTTGGCCTCTCTAATGCTCATAGCACATTTATAAGATTGATAAATGAAGTCTTGAGGCCTTTTCTTGGAAGATTCGTGGTTGTCTATTTTGATGACATTCTAGTTTATTCAAATAGTGAAGAAGATCATCTACAACATTTCGAAGAAGTTTTCAAGGTTTTAAGAGCTCAAAGGCTCTTTGGCAAGTTGAAAAAGTGTGAGTTCTTTTCACCCCAAGTTACATTTCCAGGGTCTGCTATTTCTAAAGATGGTATCTCTATGGATCAAGCCAAAGTGGAAGCTATTATGTCATGGCCAACTCCCACCTCCATCACCAAAGTTAGGAGCTTCCATGGTTTGACATCTTTTTATAGAAGATTCATCAAGGGGTTTAGCACTATCACGACCCCTATCACCGAATGTATGAAGAAAGGATTTTTTGAGTGGACCAAGGCTAGCCATAATACCTTTGAGACACTCAAAAGCAAGCTATGTGAAGCCCTGGTGCTAGCCTTCCCAACTTTGACAAGCTATTTGACGTAGATTGTGATTCAAGTGGAGTGGGTATAGGGGCTGTCCTCATGCAAGATCAACGCCATATTGCCTACTTTAGTGAAAAGCTTAATGGCTCAAGGAAGAGCTACTCAACTTATGATAAAGAGTTTTATGCATTGGTAAGAGCTCTTGATCATTGGCCACATTACTTAAGGCTAAAACAACTTGTACTTCACTCCGATCATGATGCATTAAAGTACTTGAATGGCCAGCATAAACTCAATCCAAGACATGCTAAGTGAGTTGAGTTCTTGTAAAGTTTCTCCTTTGTGGCCAAACATAAGAAGGGGAGCACAAATGTTGTAGCAGATGCATTATCTAGGCGGCATTCTCTTTTGGTCGTAATGGAAGCAAGGGTTCTAGACTTCCAATTCATCTGAGAGCTCTACTAAGATGATGAAGACTTCAAGCACTACCTCCATGATCAAGATGATCGTAAGCATAGCCCCTACACTGTCCAAGAGGGCTTTTTATTCAAGGGAAACAAGCTATGTATTCCAAAGGGGCCAATCCAAAAGCTTCTTATGAAAGAGGTGCATGGAGGGGCCTTGGCTAGCCATTTTGGGATCAATAAGGCCATTGACATGCTCAAGGAACACTTCTTTTGGCCCAAGATGGGTGGGGATGTTCATGAGGTAATTTTTAAGTGTTCCATTTGCCAAAAGGCGAAGAGCCAATTCCACCAAGGGTTATACAACCCATTGCCTATTCCTAATAGTCCATGGGAGGATGTGAGCATGGATTTCATAGTTGCTCTCCCGAGGACTCAAAGGGGTAAGGATGCCATTATGGTGGTGGTATATTGCTTTTCAAAGATGGCTCAATTCATTTCTTGTGAGAAAGCTGATGATGCATCTCATGTGGCCTATCTTTACTTCAAGGAAGTTGTCAAACTTCATGGCATACCTAGGAGCATTGTGTCGGATCAGGGCACAAACTTTCTTAGTCACGTTTGGAGGTGTTTATGGTGGCTCCTTGGCACTAAGCTCTTGTATAGCACCTCCCACCATCCTCAAACAGATGGATAGACCGAGGTCACTAACAAAACTCTTGCCACATTACTTAGAAGCTTGGTGAGTAAAGGCATCAAGGAGTGGGATCTCAAGCTCCCACGTGCTAAGTTTGCATACAACCGTACACCAAGCTTTGCTACAGACCATTCTCCATTTGAGTCATGTTATGGAATCAACCCTCTAACTCCACTTGAACACATACCTCTTCCTCTTGAGTCCAGAGTGAGTTATGAGGTAGAAGAAAGAGCAAAGGATATGAAAAAGCTTCACCAACAAATTCGAGCAAAGATTGAGAAGACCAATGAGATGTACAAGGTAAGAGCAAACAAGCACCGCAATGCCCTCACCTTCAAGCATGGGGACTCAGTATGGCTACACTTGAGAAAGGAAATATTCCCATCATGATGGAGAAACAAGCTTATGCCAAGAGGGGATAGTCCTTTCAAAGTCCTTGAAAAGGTGAACAATAATGTCTAGAAGCTAGAATTGCCCGCTGACATGGGTATGTCTCCTACCTTCAACATAGGTCATCTCACACCTTACCTTGAGGATAAAGATGATGTTGAGGATTTGAGGGTAAATCACAATCAAGAAGGGGAGGTTCAAGCAAATGCCATGCCTATTTCTGTCCAAGAGAGCTCTCAAGTCCTTCTTAGTACTCAAAAGCTTCATCACAAGGGACTTAGTCTATGCACTGATTTAGAGCGTCAGCTCAAGGTCCATCCTAAGCCATTAAGATCTATTACCCTCCTTTTTTGGGAAGGCCAAGAGGCCTCCTAAAGGGTTTAATCATTAAATTGAGGGTAAACCCACGGTACGAATAAGGGAAGCTCAAAATAAAAGGTTGTGCTCATAGACAGTTTCGGGGCAGAATGTTATTTTGAGTTTAAGGCAAATTTTATCTATGCTCCATATGACTTGGTAAGGTTATTCTAGTTATCTTTAACGCTAAGATGTTAGCTTTCACATGGACAAGTTTCAAGTCATTTGGAGTTCATGTGGTTGGTCAAATTAAGCTCCAAAATCGACAGTCCCAAAGTTA
The DNA here is from genome assembly GCA_029747015.1 of Carnegiea gigantea. Classification (NCBI taxonomy): domain Eukaryota; kingdom Viridiplantae; phylum Streptophyta; class Magnoliopsida; order Caryophyllales; family Cactaceae; genus Carnegiea; species Carnegiea gigantea. The sequence continues at coordinate 384,830 of JAKOGI010000219.1, forward strand.
AATGTCAGTTCTAGTTTGGACCATCTGGTTATTACAGCCCATTTCTCTCAAAAGGCTGGGCTAAAATTAGTGAAACTTTTTCCATTGGAAAATAGACTTCTCAAGCTTTCATATGAATCCTATTTCCTGAGATTTGGACCAGCAAGAAGAGAGTTATGGCTTATTGACTCTGACCCTGCTGCAGTGTGAATACGTGAAAATCTGAAAGCATTAAATGCAAATAGATTCATCACCCCTAAGAAACTAATACACGAGCAGCTGATTCCAAGGATGCATCCCCCTTTCTTAATGTGGGAATTCAAGATAATAAGTTCCCAAGCTGATGGAACAAGTCTCAAGAGCCCTGGTTTTTAGATTTATATTGTTTTTACTATAGTTTATTTAGTAACTTACTTTTATATTTCCTATGTTAATCTAGTAAGTTGTATTTTGCATTTTCCTATGTAAGATGAGTTCCTTAGAGTATTGGCCAGCCTATAAAAGCCATACTCGAGTTTAGTTGAAGGCAAGTTGAATGAATGAACAATTAAGCTTCAAAGCTTTCTCTCTCTAAATCTGAAGTTCTCTTTATCATTGCAAACAAGGTGGTGAGTCTTGAGTGGAGCCTTTATAGAATTGTTGGTGGCTAAGCCTTTGTATAATTCTTGGTGGATCCTAGTCTTGGTGGGTGGCGTTGCCTTTAAACCAAGTCATATCAACGTTCAAGGGGGAATTTGAGCCTAAACTCAAGGTATCAATTCTGCCTATCCGCGTGCACGCTCCACATTACCACTTGGGATGAGTTGACAAGAGCCTTTCTCGCCAAGTTTTTTAAGGAAAACAGGAAGCTTGAGAAATCATATCATCAACTTCATGCAAAAAGATGAAGAGACGCTCATCGCAGCCTGGGAGCGATTTAAAGATTTGCTGTGCTTATGCCCCCATCATGGTCTTTAGTATTGGTTGATTATCCAAGCCTTTTATGATGGTGTGACCCAACCGGTGAGGTCTACTATTGATGCGGCGGTAGGAGGAACCTTGATGAACAAAACTGAGGATGAAGCCTATAATCTAATTGATGAGATGACACTTAACAACTTTCAATGGTCCATTGAATGAAGCCAACCCAAACGGGTTAGAGGTAAGCTTAAAATTGATGCATTTACTTTACTTTCTGCTAAAGTAGATGCTATGACTTAAAGACTGGACCGAATGAATATTAATGCTGTGAATTCTAGTGCCCTTTTCCATGTGAATTTTATACTTCTATTGAGCATGTAACTTTGAATTGTCAAGTTGGGAGCCCTTTTTCCCAAGACCATAGTGAAGTTAACTATGTTTAAAATTTCAACTCGAGACTAACCTATAACCCTTATTCTAGTATATATAATCCGGTTTGGAAGAATCATCCGAATTTCTCTTATATGTCTAATCCAAACCCATCGAATATGCCCCCTATGAATGCTATACCACCCCCTGGTTTTCAAAGACCCCCGTTCCCTTCTCAAATGCCCCAAAAGTCCAACTTAGAAGCAATGATGGAAAGTATGCTTATGGTGCAATAAAAACAGGATGAGTATATTAAGTAATTAGCCTCAAGGGTTGATGTGCTTACCACTCATAATAGGATATTGGAAGCCCAGATTGCCCAAACAGCTAGCTTTCATCTACACCCCTAGATAGATTTCATAGCAAGCCCAAACCTAACCCTCGAGAGCATTGCAACTGTGTCACCTTGAAGGAAGAAGTAGAGGACTTAACTGACCCAAAGGATATACCAATGGAAGAGGATAAAGAAATAATCGTGCCTGGAAGTAAGGAGAGAAATAATGGTGGCAAGACTACCACATTGGTAGAGAATGACACTATAGAGATCCCCACAGTTTTTTCATCTAAGCTTCTTGACCTAGGTAGTTTTTCTATCCCCTATATTATGAGAAAGGTGAAAATTAAGAGAGCTTTATGTGATCTAGGTGCAAGCGTTAGTATAATGCTATATTCTTTTTTTCATAAGCTTCACCTAGGACCATTACTAGTCACACCCTTTTCACTCCAGTTAGCTGACGACTCTATGATGTTGTCAGTCAATATAGGAGATATTTAGGTGTTGGAGGACTTTATCATAGTTGATATGCCCGAGACAGATAATGCTCAAATTATCCTAGGTCGGCCCATTTTGGTTACAGCTGGTTGCCACATTAATGTAAAAAAGGGACGTATTACATTTGATGTGGAAGGGCGCTATGCTATGTTTTGTCATACGAAGGAAGACATGATTTCTCCTAGTTCTTCTTTATTGGATGCATTACCTATTTCCATTAAGATTGACATGGAGTATGTCTTAAATTGTGAAGATCCTCCTGATTCTGACTGAATTTCTTATGAGCACCCTGACCAAAGGTATGTTAAGGTGGAGTTTGCTACTCCTATGCCACCTAACATACCCGAGGTTGAGGTCCCTATTTCTAGCAAGTCTTCTACAAGCGACTATTGCAAGTTCACACAAGCTGTTCTCTCTAGGCCCCCTATGGAAGGATTTGATGCAGATTTTGATTTGGGAGTTGAACAAATTGATAGTAACCGGCCTAATAGGCCACGAATGCGCTTTGATTTGTACGTAGATAATGCATTATGACACCGTGTCATGAAAACGAAGGACCTTCAACCAGAACTTTTAAGATTGTACCTTCGGCTGAAGATGTTTGACTTTGTGATCCATGATAAGGCCAATGTCCATACACTTACTAATCCGGACCAGGCGTAGAAGAAGGGTTAAGCTCTTGACCTTAAAAGAGCGCTTCTCGGGAGGCGACCCAAGCTCTTTGTCCTTTTTCTTTCCTTAGCTTTTATCTTTACTATTTTTGTAGTTTGTGAAAAAAGGGGAAAAAAAAAGAAAAAGAAATAGAAGGGAAAAAAAAAAGCTGTGTCAGCAGACACCACGGTTTGACCGCGGTGAACCCCATGGTCTGTGGTGTACTGCTATAGCCCACGGTGTAGGTTTTTGACCGCGGTAACCACTCATGACCCTCACAATTCATCTTTAACCTCGAGTCTCTCCCTTTCAACCTCTAATTTCTCTCTCTAAACCTTCCATAGCTGATATCTTCAATCTTCCCTCATTTCTTCTCCATTTTCACTCATTTTCATCCAAAATCATCCCCTTTCACTCAATCTTTTCTCTTTTCCCATAAATTTCATATCTTTTCCTCTTCTTCTTCTTCTTCAAACTCATCTCCCCTCACTCATCCATCATACCCATGTTTTTCCTCTCTTATTCTTCTTTATTTTCCTTAATTTCTTCGTTTTCTTCTTCAAAATTTTCTATTTAGTTTTTAGTTTTGCTTTTTGTTTTGGTTTTTGCAACAATGACACCAACTAAGAGTTAATGGAGCACCAAGGAGGGTGGTTCTTCAAGTCAAGTACCACCTCAACCTCAAAGGACACCCTAAACCTCTATAAATACGCATGGTAGAGGTAACATTCCACACCCTCTTGGTTTGACACATCCTAATCCTGTTGCTAGATATAATTGCTTGAATGAACGCATGGTTGGAGCAACTAGATATTATGATGAGAAACTGTTAGCTCGATTAGGAATGTTGGATGATATTCGATGGTTATTTGCACGTGGTAGTATATGACACTTTTAAGAAATCAAATAGCATATATATTGGGACTTGACCCTAGAATTCCTAAGTACACTCCATTTTGAGGTCACTAGAGGGCCTCAATGTCAAGCTAGATACATATCGTTTAATTTACAGGGACAATTATATGAACTGAACTTAGGTACCTCTAACAGTATCTTCGGTCTTTCACCTACTATGGATTTACCAAACCGCCAAGTCCCCCGCGAATTCAACCCGAATGCATTTTGGGGTAAACATTCAGGGAGTGTTAGGTATAACGCTAGTTTATGAAAGTGCAAACATATTAGAAACCCTTGCATTAGAGTAGCTTAGGTATCTTAGCTTGTTCCTTTTTTTACTCGGGATGATAGTCCGAATGTCCTAAGATTGTCTAAGTTGTACTTCTTATCCTGTATGCTTAATGGTGTCCAGCTTGACCTAGGTTCCTTGTTAGCCAGGCAATTGCATTGTGCTACTATTAGTACTAAAGGTAGGATAGTCATTGGTGGTATTGTGACTACTATTGCTAGTTTTTTGGGTGTTGAACCCAATCCTGAAAATAGAGTTTTTGGATCCGAGCAACTTGATCAAGCGGCTTTGGAAATTATAAACTTTTGTAAAGTTGAGGCTAGGCATTTATGTTGGATTTACCCTGTAGACCGGCTTTTGCCACTTCTCAATGTCAATGGAACTATCTTACTTCACGGGGCTAACCTTTATTGGGTATCCGGTGATGACGAGGTTGTTCGACCCACACCCCATCATCCAGCCCCTCATTCTAGTCAAACCGACCTATTTCTTTCTCTCAACCACCCCCTCCTGACTATACTGACCTCTAAGACACTCTTAGATCCATTTGAGAGGAGCAAGTTTCCCCTCGAGCATTTGTTGCTTCTGAGAACGCCGCTCTTCGAGACTTTGTCCAATAGTGCCACGATGAGCTTCGTAGGATGCTTGCTACCCAGACACAATATTTTCAGGATTCTAGGGCATGTCTAGAGACCTGGCGGGATTCGCATATCTCTTATAGCCAACCACCCCATCCTCCACCACCATCTCATTTCTGATTACTCTATGCTCCCCCTTCCTTTTTCTATTGTATGCCCTCATTGAGGGCAATGTGTGATTCAAGCATAGGGGAGTTAGTCATTATATTTGGCACCTGATGCCTGATTTGGTTGGGTGTGCTTGCGCTTTGTATATGTTGGTTGTGATAGTTTTTGGAGTTTTTGTTTTATGTTTTAGTTTTGTCTAGCAGTATTTCAGTAGTGCATTTAGTTTTCTTTTAATTCTAGGTTGCATTTTAGTTTTTCTTTTATTAATTTCTTTTGCATTTAGTTTGCGTTGTTATTAGGAGCATCCATAAAAGCCAAAAAAAGAAAAAAAAGAATTAAAGAAAAAAATCGTTTGATGATGATCTTTCTATATTTGGTACACTTCTTTGGTTTAGTCTGATCCTTTCATTCCCCTAAATTATGCATAAAAATGTTTGAGAATGAGTTTTCGAAATGAGCTCCATGTTTTGACCACATGTCGAATATGAGTTGATTACCCAATGAATCTTTACATGATTTGGCATGTGTTTATTAATGAGCTAGTCATGACCTTGGTAGATGTACCGTAAGACTTTGAGCTTTTAGAGGCTATTTATCAATTTAGTCTCATATTTTCTTTTATGTGTGACTCTTTCTTGACATCATTTTTCTAGAACTTGCTTTAATTCTCATTCAAGATCACATTTCGCATATGCATTTGGGCAATATGATTGAGGTATTTTTCTTTGATTTGTTAAACCCCACGACCAAATAGCCACATTTGTTGTGTATTGTATCCCTTGCCAGCCCCTTTGAGCTTATATTCGATCTTCTTAATTTGAACCTCATTATAGCCCATGGCCAAATACTTGTCTTATCCTTAAGCCAAGACTGGAGGAGCGTTTTATTCTTTTGCATCAAGTTTGATAGGGCACTAGTAAGGAGGATTGTTATCTTTTAATGAATTTTGGCTGTTTGGTGAAGGGAAGCGAGATTTTGATAAATCCCTTGTTTCACTGTACAAAAAGTTTAGAGAAGAGTTGGAATTTAAAGTTTGTTATGGCTTTTCCCCTGGCTATCCTTTTAAAAAAAAAACAAAAGCAAAAAAAAGAAAGGAACATGAAGAAAAAAGGGGGAAACAATAGAAAAAAAAGAAAAAAAAGGAAGAAAGTGTTAGCCTTGTTGGGATTGTAAGTTATTTATAATTTTAAACTCTTTCTCTCTTCAATGGGAGATGTATTTTGTTGATAAATTGTAATGGTCTAAGAAGGATGTAGTATGATGCATCGGAATTGTTTAACTCTTGGTCTTTAGCTTCTAGCTTCTCATTTCCAAAACATTTGTTTCCCTCTTACCTTTACCCATGGTCCGATTACAACCTTATGAAAGTCATCATGATTGTCTAGTAGTTTGCATATTAGTGATGGCGAATTTGAGAGTCTTGTTAAACTTATAGTAGATTTGAGTCCAAGGAATGAGAACTGAGAGAACCTTCTTTATTATTAAACACATGAGTGATGAGTGCCGCATAACTATAGTGAGGTTCTACCAGCCTTGCTAGCCCTACTTGTTTCATATGTTGAAATGATTGTATTTGACGATTTGGGAAGATTGATTCGAGTTTGACATTGTAGTCTATCAAAAGATTTTCGAAACTTTCATTCCCTAATCTGTTTGTTAATGATTTTTATATCTTTTTAGGCTACCTTTGGATTAGCTTTGTCATTTGAATGTTACATATATCTATCCTTAGGAGGTTCTGTATATTTTTGGTTTTTAGCATTGCTTGAGGACAAGCAACAGTTTAAGCATGGGGGAGTTTGATAAGTGCTTAATGTATACATCATTTTTAGGGCTATTTTGCTGCATTTTAAAGAGAATTATGTGCTTAATATTATTATTTATACTCTTACTCTTGATTTATGATTGGATATGGTTGTTTGATATGTTTTGTAGGATTTTAGGCCTTTTTACCCAACATTTGACCCTTAATGAATGTATTTTAACCTCCCCCATGAATACCCATGTGATGCTATGCCTGTGGAGCAAGAAAAGAGCAGAAAATTGGTTCCAGCCCAGACTACGGTCAGACCATGGTGTCTGCCATGGTTCATGGTGAGTTAAGAAACTATTGCCTCTTCGTCTTCCTTCGGCTGTGTGGCTAAAAACATATGAGCTCTCCTATAAAAGGGCTTCGTTTAGCAGTAGAAGAGAAGGGCATATGCATAGAGATATAGATGGAAAGTAAGCAAGAGTAGCATAGCTTATCTTTTTTCTCAAATTTTTGTTCTTTTTAGTTTAGATATTTAGTTTGGTCTTTGTATTAGTGAGAAATCTTGAGCGTGAGTGTTTAATCTTGAGGCAGTTTGAAGCACTTGGTTGAAGGCTATTCTCAGTCAAGCCCTTCCGCTCAGATTTTGCAAAACATTGGTTAATTGTTTAATACTTAATCATGAGCAAGTAGTTTTTATTTTGTCTAGGGATTTAGTAGTTTATGAAAGTATAGTTGGATTATGTTTTAATCTAATTATATCAAGTAATTATCGTGTTGTGAGTGGATTTTTGGCCAAAATTTGCTTGCATACTTGAAACAATTGAGTGAAAAACTGAAAGGTGACATTTGATTGTTAGACTGCTTGATAAAACTAGACATAACATCATCTTGAAAGAGAGATTTGCGTGTTAGCAGGACATAGAGTATAATCGAAGATGTTTAACTGGGATTAAGACATTTGAAAGAATGACTTTTGCTTAGTTTAGGCAAATTTGGTTGAGTTTGAAAGAAGAGACTAAATTTTTGGGTAAATCCTCGAAATTAACCGGTTAGAGAAAAGCACATCCTTATCATTTTGATCCAATAAACTTTCATAGCTAGATGAATTCCTAAGCATGTTTCCTTAATTGATTAAAAAATTAGTGAATTGGAAGTTGTTAAACCAAACCCTCTTGAATTAGAATTTTACTTAGAATGTTTTGGTAGACAAAACTCAATAGATTACATTGGTCCCTGACCAGCGATCTTTTTATCTATACTACGGCTATCCGTACGCTTGCGGCAGTGGTCAATTGTCTATGTGGATGACATTGTGCTCACTGGCAATAATGTTCACACTTCTAAGGTATCGAAGACTAAGCTATCAGAGACTACCTTAATGCTTGTTTCAGTTTCAAGCATTTGGGACCTTTAAAATACTTTCTTGGAATTAAGGTGGCACATGGGCCAGACGGTATGTTTTTATGTTAGCACAAATATGCCATGGAAATAATTGATCAGTGCAAGCTTTTAGGGGCCAAACCAACTGATTTCCTATTGAAGAAAATCACAAGTTAGCCTTAGAAATTGAGAGTGCTAAATGATGCTACGTGGTATTAAAGACTGATAAGTAGGCTCATTTATCTCGCCATAACAAGGCCCGAGTTGACCTTTGTTGTGCACATATTATCACAATTTATGCATTCACTAAAGGAAGACCATATGTAGGGTGCGCGTAAGGTCGGGCACTATCTTAAGGGTACTACAAGTAAAGGAATATTTCTTCATGCTAACAATGATCTTCAATTATAAGTCTACTATAATTCTAATTGGGAAACATGTCCTCTTTCAAGAAGATCATTAGCTGGTTATTTTGTCACTCTTGGAAAATCACCTATTTTATGGAGGACAAAGAAGCAAGCTATTATATCTAGTTCCTTAGTTGAAGCAGAATACAAGTCTATGACAGTTGCCACTACTGAGCTAGTTGGGTGCGTACATTGGGTCCTTTAGCTGTTTTTTACAATCGGACTATGAGATTATTTTATGACAGTAAGACCGCCTTGCACATAGCAAAAAAAATCAGGTTTTTCATAAAAGGACCAAACATATTGAACTTGATTGTCACTTTGTTTGGGAAAAGCTCATGTCAAGACTCATCTCATTTGTTCATGTCAGCTTTTAGTATCAACAAGCAGACGTTCCCACCAAGGCACTAGGGAATTGTTAATTTTAGTATCTCAAGGGCATGCCCAAGTTGCGTGGTCCAACTTAAGGGGGAGTGTTAAAGAAATAAATTCCTTGGATATTATTATGTATTTGTTTTTGATTTGGATTCCAATTACTTGTTTTCTATGCTTAGGGCATGGCTAGGATGGGGAGCATTGCTATCTTTTGTTGAGATATGGCCTTTTGTATTCATGTAATCAAGTTAGTCAAAGTACACAAACACAAGACTCACATGCTTAATAGTGGGTTAGCTCCAAAATTCCAATCTCAATAATTTTCCACACCTGGAGATGTGAATGTACTTGATAACTACTAAGCACAAACAACATACTGTGTGCTCTACTAAGCAAGAGATGGTGTTGATTTAAATGTGTACACAGGGAGGAGATTACATGTGTAGATGCCTAATGTCTGTAATTCTAGATTGTTCAAGAAAGCTTGAGGCTGACTAGAGAGGATATATAACATGCAGTAACTAATTGGTTTTTAAAAAGTAAGCAAATGGGATTATCATGTGTAATTAGGGAGGTGTTTGGCTAATGTAGCTTAGACATCAACGAATGCCTCTATCACTTCAGAAAATTTACACACTGTTCAAATCAAGTTTTAGAAGACATGTACAATGGATAGGTCACTTATAAAAAGAAGTGATGAGACTAAAACTAATGAACCAGTCTATTAAAGCTCAGTCTTATGGGTCCATCTACAAAGATGAATGCACTAGTTTCTAAGAGATGTACCACTCGTAAAGGCTAACCAATCATGCTCAAGGCTTATAAGGGTGATTGGCTTGCAAATTAAGATAAAATAATCAAGACCACATTTCCAAGATAAATTTCATTAAAAGTTTCACATAGATCAATGTCAACAAAGTGTTGTAAAGCCATGTCAATCAAACAACTAAGGACACCTTGATCTTTGTCATGGGATGGTTTCCAAAATATCTTTTTGTTCATTTTTTATTCTTTTATATTTTTTTCCGAAAGCAATTCCATAGAAAGGAATCAACAAAAAGAATGAAGATTTATATGCTCTGAATTTTATAGATGCTCCCCTTAAACAAGTCTCCACTTGTGGTCAAAGAAAAAGAACAAGATATACAATGTAGACACAACATCTACCTGTGTGCTCTTAACTACATGCTTTGGAGATCCCAAGATGAAGTAAACTAACATAATTATAAGAATTTGACTAAGTGAAAATCAAACCTAATAATACGATTATATTGAGACTAGTAATATGCTAATATACGCAACAGAAATGGAACTACACAAGATCAAACACAGCAACACCAACTTATCATCATACCTTTGTAACATCATCACAATGGTGATATCTCCTTAGTCATCATTGTATCACAAACATAACATACCATCTCAAAGGAGCTTATAAGCTCGGAACCCCCCCAAAACATCCTTCATTGTCCCTAATGAAACTAACATGCGATATATAAGAACAAGGGGAAGAGAGAAATACTCACATTGTAATAAAAGGGGCATTAGAGGGCCACTAAGTCTGCAACCAAAGGAGGGTAAAGGCAGCAAAAATGCTTATTAGCATAGAAAACACGATGCTCTAGCTTGCCTCGTCAATAGAGCAACTCAGTTGTTTTGTGATATTGGTTCGTGCTCAAACATGTAGTCTAGCCCCATGGTAAAGCACTTAAATCACGTAGTAAAAAACTTATTGAGGAAGATGTCACGAGCTCCTTGAAGGTTTAGTAATAACTCCTTATCATAGGCACCTCACCGTCCACATTATCCTCACCCACTTGGGCTCTCCTCATCTTAATCCTGAAGCATCTCCTTATCCTCCTTCTTCTCATCATCGTTTCCCTTAACATTAATATCATCATTATAAGTCTACTTCAAGATATTAGCCACAGTGGTCTTGATAGAGTTAGGCAGGAGGGAGTAAGGCATGACCATCATGGTTCAACCACACTTGAGCTCTCATAATTGCGAACACTTGTATACTCAAACAAGAGGACAAGTTGAGATGTTTGCCTTTATAGAGAAGTGGCATGTTACTAGGATTGTCACCTAACTGAAAACTCATACCCAAAGTAATGATAAGACCACTATTGGCAATGCTGATCAATTAGCACTTAGCTTACTCCTCAAAGGTAGGAAATAATATGAGCTTTGTGTCCACATGGATTCTATGTATGCCTGCCTATAGGATAAACAGCTTTTCCCACCATGGAACATTTTGGCTATTGAATTAGGTATATAGAGTATTGAACATAAGGTGTCAAAGGTGTAAGATTATATGTAGATGTGGCTTTGCCGGACCAGGCATCATATGGTGACACATCAGAAGTAATTTCCTTCTAAAATTATCCTCAATGATACGTCATGCACACAAGCCTTCACACCACCAATCGAGAGTATAAGCAACTGGATAAAATAGGCTAGATTCATCTCATAGCTAATATAAAGCAAGTGAAAATGAATATAACTCAGACCATTATTACGACTTTTATTCAAGTTAACCACAAGCGAACTGAAAAACTCCCAGAAAAATCATTCATACACCTCATATTGCAAGTTCACAAATCCATCTGACCCAATTCATTAAACAGGAAAGCATATGATCCCATAAATTAGTGACTTTAAGAATTCAACATATTTTTATTTGCGAGAAACAAGCACATTATAGCCTCGGCATAGTTTATTATCCAGATATTGAATATCATGCTTGCTCACAATACGAAAGAGTTGGATGTGGACACGATTACCTCGAGGTGGTGGCGACAGTGCTCTACTAGAGGAAGCAGCAATGATGGTGTTACGCTTCACTTTCTTTATGAGTGCCATAGAGGTAGAGGATTACACTTGAAGCACCAAGTCCAGTAATGCAAGGTTGGCAAGGAATCAAAGGTTACCAAAACCCCTAACATTACTCCAAATACTTGTGAGAAGCATCCAAATTTGCCCAAATGAGGAAGTAAAGGATCACTTTGCTCTCTCCTTAAGCTTCAAAGCAATAATGGAGTAGGAGGTTGAAGAAAGAGAACGGGAAGGCAAATGGATTAAATAGTGGAGTGGACACAATTCAGCCGAAAAATTGGCTAGAAGGAAGTATAGAGGAATGAAGGATTTTATAGAGGTAGTGCAGTTAGGGCTTTCCAATGAGGGCTTATTGGGTGGAGGAAAGAACTCATTATAAGGGTAGCACTAGTGGTCAAGTGATAGTGGAACAACATAACCCAGCTATAGTGGGGATGGAGATGGTCGGAATTTTATCAGCAAGTGGTGGAGTTACACTATGGGATTAGTGATAGACTATGAACAAGAATATGAGAAAAAGGTCCGGCTAAGGAATTGAGTTTGTGTGCATTTTATAGGGCTATACATGGCCATGCGAAGATAATAATCATCCGTGCAAGTGCTTGGAAAATACGAGTCTGCATGGCCATGCAAACTGCACAACCAACCATGTCCTAATCTAGTCGCGGAACCTCAAATATTTTCTAGGGAGTAGCATAGTTGTGCAAATATACACAATGCCTCGTACAAGCATTGTACTTCTACTTCTTTCCTTTTTTATTTGTTTTTCCTTCTATTTCTTCTTAAAACTAATCAAGGCTTGGTTTGCCTCTCGAGAAGCATTTATTTGAGGTCCAAATCTTGATCCCTACCCTTAACTGGGTGTAAGGTGGGGAAAGATCCTAGTAATTCTTCATTCTACTAGTTTTCCAATGATGTAGTGCTTCACGCTTGTCCATTCATCTTAAAAGCTTCGATGGACTTACTCCAAACCGTAATGACCCCATATAGAAAAAACTTTAGCATCTTAAATGAACCCTACCATGTTGAGCTAAGCATTCTATGAAATAATTTCAACCTTGAATTAAATAGAAGGACCAAGTCACCTTTCCTTATCATGTCATCTCTTCATCTTCTCTTTATAGATCCAAGCACTCTCATATGCATGCTGTATGCTTAAACTCATTATTAAAGAAGCTTCATCTCTTCTACGACCTTCATATCAAAATTCAAGAGCTTGATGGGCCAAAAGGCCTTGTGCTCTAGCTCCTTAGAATAGTACAACTTCCCAAAGACCAACCAAAATGGTACGGTACTAATTATGAACTTGAAATCTATTTAATTTGTCCATAAGGTATTATCCAACTTGTCCACCTAATCCTTCCTTGATCATGCAGCCATTTTCACTAGAATAGATATGATTAAATGCTGCAAATCTCTACTTTCCCTCTAGTTTGGAGATGGTAGCCCAAACCAACCTTGTCGTCCACATTGTACTTCTTTAACATGGTCTCAAACTTCTTCTTGATCAAATAGGTCCCACTATCACTAATCAGTATTCTAGGCACAACTTACCTGGAAAAGATCTTTTTTTTTTTTTAAAGAACTCCACCACCACTCTAGCATCATTGTTCCTATTAGTAATTGCCTTTACGCAATTGGGAAACACAATCGACAACCATTATGATATGCTTGTTGCCTTTAGAAGAAGGAAAGAACACATGAAGTTGATGCCCCATGAATTAAGAATCTATATCTCATACATATAATTAAGAGGCATCCCATTGTTCCCAGATATATTTCTCGTCGGACGTACATGTGGATGTCCTTTAAGCAATTTAGGCCAAAATATTCTAGTTTAAAGTACCTTGATCGAAGTTTTAGAGGTGCTAGCCTGCCCAACACGACAAGAATCATGGTAGCATGAGATGCCACTTTAAACCTCCTTATCTAGGAGATGGTGATGTTCTGCTCCATCGTCGCAATGCTTAAAAAGAAAAATACTCCTCCTAAAAATAAGATTTGAAATGATGGAATAACTTCTTCGGTTGGTAGGTCAAACGAAAGGGAAGATTCCACAAGCTAGGTAATTAGCAATATCCACCAAATAGGGGACTACAAACAAAGCAAGTGCGAGGAGATGCTCATCATGTAAAGCACCATTGATAGGAGGTCATGACTCTCAATTGTGAATCTAGAAAGGTGATCAACTCCTATATTCCTAGCTCTTAGTTTGTCTCGAATATCCAAATCAAACTCCTGTAAGAACAAGACCCATCTAATGAGGTAAGCCTTCGCATTCTTTTCTTGGAGATACTTAAGAGAGGAGTGGTCTGTGTACACAATGACTTTAGAGCACACCAAGTAAGCTTGAAACTTTTCAATTGCATATACCATCATTAGCAGTCATTTTTCAATAGTTGTTTAGTTTTGATGAGCCTGATCAAATATCTTGATGGCATAGTATATCATATAAGGCTTCCTGTCCTTCCAATATCCTAACATTGCTCCAACCTTATAGTCACTAGCATGACACATGATCTCAAGAAAGAGACCCCCGTCAGGCAATTGGGTGATGGAGTAGAAATAAAGGTTGCTTGATCCCGCAACCCATAAGGCATTCATCAATAAAATCAAATGCAACATCTTTGTCTATGACTGAGTTGAAGGTTGGCGATCTTAAAAAAATTCTTCATAAAATGACAATAGAAACTCACATAACTAAGAAAACTTCTAGTCCTCTTGATAGAAATAGGGGTTGACAACTACCTAATGGCCTCAATATTAGCTATATCCACATCCATGCCACTATTAGAAACCATATGCCCTAAAACAACTCTTTCATGTACCATGATATGAACACTTTCATGATGCTCTCAATAAAGTCAAAAATATGTAGCAATCAGACCTTGTTTGAAGGTGGTAGAGCCATTACATAACCCAATTGACATCCTTTAATAAGAAAAGGTGCCATAAGGCATGTAAAACTTGTCTTCTCTTGGTAACTTAGATGGATAGCACCCAAAAAGCCCATTCAACTAATAAAAGAAGGAATGTCTAGAGAACCTTCGCAACATCTAGTTAATAAAGTGGAGGGGGAATTATCATTTCAATTGGCTTTATTCAACTTTCTATAATAAATGCATATGATACACTAAGTTATAGCTCTGGTAGATATAAACTCATCATGTAACGATAGTCATGCCCACTTTCTTGGAAAGCACCTAAACCGGGCTTATTTATTCATTATTTAAAATAGGAAACACGATTCCATCTTCAAGTAGTTTCACAATCTCTTGCGTGTCAGGGTTTAAATTCCTTTGAGGTGGTCTGTAAGGCTTATGACCATCATGAAAAAGAATTTTATGCATGCAAACAGAACGATTGATTACATTGATGTTATCAATGTTATAACCTATGGAATTTGAATGCTTTCTAAGGACATCTAGAAATTTCTAAAGTTAGGTACCATCATGTTTATCACTAATAATAATAGGAAAAGAAGGATCAAGTCTAATAAAGTTATACCTCAAGTGCGAGGCAGAGGTTTTAACTCTTCCCTCAGGGCTTGTTCTTATCTTTAATTGAGGCTTGCACCTCCTAAGAATCTCCCTGCATTGTTGCCTAGGTATGTATGTTGGAGCTGAACTAAGGATCCTTATATAAGCCTCCTTCTCCTCACCAGGATGTTTCCCAAACTTGTGCATACCAAAGCCAACCAAACAAGCCTCCAAAGGGCCTATTGAAGAACTAGGGATCACCATCTCTTCAAGATGACCTTATTAAGAATATCGACCTAAAAGCAAACTTCTTCCAAAGTAATAGAGACTGGGGCTTGTGTGAGATTGAACTCTACTTTCCCTTCCCCAACCTAGAGAGAGAAAGCTTATTATACTTTACATCAATCATAGCATTAATAAGAATGGTCTTGCTAAGATGATACATATGTGGGTATCTTCCTTCATTTCCATCACTACAAAATCAAATAGAATAAAAAACTTGCTAACCCACAAGGGCACATCTTATAAAACTCCTATTGAATACTTCATTGAATAATCTGCTAGCTAAATATAGATAGTGATGGGTTTGAGTTCTCCCACCTAAAGTCTCCAACAAATAGGGTAGGGTATAAGACTCATACCTACCCTAAGATCACATAAGGCCTGGCTGATGACCACATCTCCAATAGCACAAGGTATAGACAGATTGTTAAGATTTGAAGGCTTGAGAAGCAACTTATGATGAATGATAGTGTCACATTCTTCAATGAGAGCCACTATGGCATGTTCCCATAATGTCCTTTTGTTTGACAACATATCCTTTAAAATTTTGGCATAACAAGGCATCTCTATAATAGGCTCTAAGAAAGGGATGTTCACATGTAGCTTCTTTAGTATCTCTAAGGATCTAGCATACTTCTTCTCATCTATAACCTTCACAAGCCTTTGACACATAATTCTTCTCATATTTAACCTTCACAAACCTTTGAGGATGAGGCACATGAGGCTTGTAAAGCTCAACTAGATTGGGAACACTATCAACCTAGACCTTAACCTACGGCTTCTCAACTTCACTCTTCTTTCTAAGGATCTCAGTTTGAAATTCCTCATTCTTACTAGCTTCCCTCTCAACCATACTATTTTTGTCCCTCTTAACTGCCTTAGGACCCTCCAATAGTTCCCCGCTCCTCAGTATGATGGCATTCATATGAACCTTGAGATTTAGCTCTAGTTGACCTAGCATATGCCTTCAAGGGGCGAGAAACACGACTCACTTGCTGGGCAATTTGAGCTATCTATGTCTCCATCATTTTTTTGTTGGGTAAACATGTTCTCAAACTTGGAGGTTAGGTGTATGATGGACTCACCGAAAACTTTAATCACTTTGCACTTGGTTTGAATAAAGCTTTCTATTAAACTCTTCAAGTTTGATTTCTGCTCAGGGGATTAAGAAAGTGGATTGTAGGAAGGCATATGTTAGCAACTAGGTGGTTGAGTGGAATTTCATGTCCAAGGATTGGTGTTCTTGTAGGAGAAATTAGGGTGATTTCTACATCATCGATTGTAAGTATTAGAGGATGAGTTCTTTTAAGGTTTAAGGTTAAAGTATTATAGGGCCCTGGCTTATTCAATGGTAAGAGGACCACTCTAATAATCAATAGCTATATGTCCCTCTACACCACAAAGTTACAAACGATGCCACACTTATATGAAGAACATGAAAGAACCTCTAAGGATAGGAGTACCAAGGTGATCAAAACTCTAAGTAGGAGAATCCACCTTATCAGCCAAGTAAGTCACAACATCTACATTGAATTTTCCACCACACTTCCTAGGAGCTGCCTTCCCATTGGACTAGTGATAGTTGTTATAAGCCCTTTTCTCCAAGCAAGTCTCTGCTAGTTCATCTAGCTTCCTCATAAGAGCATCATCAGCTGCAACATTTATAGAAATCTTCATTGATTAGTTTAACCCATTATAAAAAATCTAGATTAAAAGCCAATTAGGAACACCATGATGAGGACACTGTCACTGAAGTTCCTTGAATTCCCAATCCTCATAAAAGGACTAACTATCATATAGAGCAAAAGATGTAATTTATGTCCTCAATTTTGTAATATTTGCAGGTGGGCAGTATTTGTTTAAGAAAACCCTTAATAATGCATTGCAAATATAGTGAGGCTTTTCCTCCCTCTGTTGTAACCAATCTTTGGCCTTGTTGTTTAAGAAGAAAGGAAAAGGCCTAAGATGAATAGTGTTAATAGAGACCCTATTAAATTTAATCATGTCTCATTTCTCTAGAAAGTTGTAGACATATGCATTGGGATTCTCTATGGCTGACCACCAAATAAATCTTGTGCCATGAAGTTAATGAGGGTTGGATTAAGCTCAAAGTTATTATCTTCATTCGCTAGCCTCACAATAGTCGAGGTCACTTTACTTTTACTTGGCATTAGTGAAGTCCCTAAGCTCTCTATTATACTTACTTTAATTTTTGCTTTTTCTTCTTCTTTCTCCCTGCCCTACTTTGCTTTCATTTAGCTACTTTGATTTCAAGATCAATAGAAACATGGTTTTGATCTCTTTGGCTTATCCTATGCATAGAAAAACGACCAATATATCAACCACAAGTAGCTTCAAGCAAGAGTAAAAGAAGAGTCAAAACTATGAAAATAAAAGAAGAACTTAGTGTAGATTACTCAAATTGGTTTCAATATTGAATGTGAATAAGTTCCCAGACAACAAAGTCAAAAACCTGTTAAGTCTAATCCGTAAGTGCTGGACACCAATGTAATCAGCCGGCGACGAGTATGGGTGATATCCATAAGGAACTTACTTTCAATTACCAAACTAACTAAAGCACTCACATTAAGCAAACAAAAACAAAGGCACTAGTTGAACAACTAAACCAAACTAATTAAAAACGACAATTATTGCATAAGAAAAAAATTGGTAAAGGCCTTAGGTTAGGATTTAACCACACTGGTAAGCATAACATTTAAATCATCAACATTTAAGAACTTGTTCATTTAGTGCATTTAGAAAGGTTGAGTAATCAAATTAAAGCTTATCTCCTCTTTCTTTGAAGGGCCAAAGGCTAATGTGAACTTAGTCACCTATTTCCATGGGCTAATAGCCCGTCAATTGTTCACTAAGCCACAGCAGGTAAAGGTTCCATCTTGCAAATTGTCCCTGAACCCTAGGAAGATGAGACGGAGATACTTGCCGGTCTCTTATCAAAATGTGTGGCAGACAAAGTAATTCAAAGACATGAAACAAGTTCAACAGAATCAAATCATGACAATCGAAGTATGATAGGGCTCAATGCCAATATAATGAGAAATTTAGCCTCTAATCATTTTTTTAATGACAATATCAAATTCATATATTATAGACATGATCACAATAATGTTGTATAAAAAACCAATAAGGACAGAAGGAAAGAGAACAAATTGCAATAAATTGATCGATTAAAGACACAATAATCTTCAAAGTACCAAAGCGATAATCTTTAAATCACACTAAGTGTTAGTTGCTGAAAAAAAATCCAAAGCATCTTGTGTTCAATAATGCCAGAGCTCCCCCCTTCAAAAAACCAAAAACATCATCCTTAGGAGTAATAATAATGTGGCACGGTCGTGCAAAACGACACAGGTGACAGTGTTGATGCAATGTCGGCTAAACGTATTGCAATGATAGTTGTCCACTGGTTGCAGCTCTTCAATGCACTACACGGGAAGCTATGAAGGCATTTCAACTTTTAGCCCCATTTACAGTAATTTAGCACAGTCGTGTCAAAATGCAAGGTGGGTCGTGTCATCCATTGAAATTCACATTTAACTTCTTTAGAGCTCTCACCACCTCCTCAATCCTCTTTCCTTGCTCAAATCATCACTCTTACCCATTATCAATTCTCTTAATCAAATTTGGACAAAAGCACCTACAAAAAGAAATATTATCCATATGTGATAAATATGAACAAAGAGAAGCAAATTGAACAAATGCTCACTAAATCTAGGGAATGAGCAAGAAAAATTGGTAATACTTGAGATTTATCATTTGACTTCGTTTCAAAAAAAAAACAGAAAAAATTTATCAAACATCATCTTTTTGGATCATGTTACTAAAAATTTTCATGATAAAACTATATGTTAATAACTGGTCTCACTACTTACCGAGTCTTTTATTTTCCAAGATATATGTTTTTTTTTTTTTGGTAATCGAGAAAGGGAGATTCATTAATGGGAATCCTAATCTCCAAAAAGTTAACGGCAAGTAATATTGTTGATTGGTTCTAAATTTGTAGCATCCCTCTAGTCACTAACCATGTCCTTCATTATCATTTGGTCATTCCTAAACATCAATAAATTATATTATAATTACTCAATGGAGTAGGTGTCCAAATGATATGATAAATTCCTTGAAAAGAAGATTGCTGTGGTAGAACCATACGAAATTCCATTATCAATTCACCCTCTCTTCACAACCCGTTGTCCTCATACAATTAGTTCCAACTATCTTCCACAATTTGATACCTCCAAATATATAGAAACTCACACAAAGGTGAGAGGAAAAAATCACACCAAAAACGTGCAAGATGGAGATAATTTATTGAAAAGAAATATGAACGAATAGCAAATATACTTATGAATTGAATATGACATTTAAAGAGGAAAAAATCCGAGCTTACCACTAGCTCTTATGGCATATGACAACCCTTACTAGAGAAGATGAACAAGGCATATAGAATTTTTTTTCCTATGAGAAAAGGACAAGAGTAATAAAGGAGAGAAAGTGGTGGGTTATCACTATTTGACAAATTAGATTGCTAAAAATAATAGTACTTTATCATTGTAAAATCCGTTAAATTTAGTTTTCCAACATAAAGTAACTAATTAGTTTTAGTAAAATTATGAAGTTATGTTCTTATAAAAGTACTACACACAGACATACACACACACATATATATATATATATATGGGGAGGGTTCAAATAAGCACCCTTTTAGGTAAGCACCATTTATTAGGTGAACACACTAAATCCTGGACATTCAATCTTGATCTAAGGGCTTAAATTAACATAGACTTTTCAGATATTAAAAAAAATAAAAATTAAAAACAGCAAGTGGGGATGGGGATTCCAAGTTTCACGTTCTTGTCCAGGAAAACCTTCTTTCTTCCTCCATGTTTCTCTCAGTATCCTCTGTCTCTCTCTCCCCCTCTCTCTCAGTTTGTGCCGCCTCACCACCCGAGATAAACACCCCCCAACGGCCGGAAAACGTTCCCAACCACCGGTCGCGGCTAGCCGAGACGGCCCCTGCGTTGTCCTCTCGCGTCGCTCCCTCTCTCTCCACAGCAGACCTCGCGACGTCCCAGCCCAGCCACATCTCGTGACGTCCCAGCCCAGCCACATCTCGCGACCTTTCTCTCTCTCCTTTCTTCCTGAACTGGTCATTTCTGCTGGAAATTCGAGTCTCTTCCCAATTCTACTCTGGTGATGCCATGGTCTCCACCACCTGTAGGTATGCCACCCTTATCGAAAACCGCAAATAAGGTTTCAAATTTTTTCTAAAATTAAATTTAGGGTTTGTTTGTTACTATAGAGTTCAACATTTGGGCATAAGGGTTTATTTGCTGTGGATATGTCCAAGTTTGGGTTTAATTATATAACAAATTGAATCAAGTTGTGATGGATGAATTGAATTGAGTTGTGGATAGTCTAATTTTTTTTTGGGCCTACGATTTGTACTATTTTTAATGTTGTCTTCATCATTATACTAGTTGATCTTTCATTAATTTGAGGCTCTAATGCTAGATAGAGCTTAATCCGTTTGAATTTGATTCAGACTATGACTGAAATTCATAATAGAGTTCTTTTTTTTTGTATTAATTATATTGTGACAGTTGAACTTGATTTTGTTGTTGCTTTGAGTTAAAGGCGTGATTCATTGGGTTGTTGGACAAGAAGGCTTTTATTGGACAAGAAATTACGTTGGCTTCCTTTTTGTTTCTGACGGCCATTTTGTTATAGTTTTGGTTCTTTAAGGTGTTTTGAGAATGAGTGGGTCTCCGTCCCGCTACTGTGTTGTTATTGATCTTCAGATTATATGGATTTAAGTTTTGCACTGCTGGCCTCTGGTTGTTTACATCGTGAAGAATGTTGTTTGAGGCGAAAGGCAAAAGAAGGTTTGAGGCTGAGATGAAAATTTTAATCAAAAGTTCTGTTGATTTCTGTTCTTCAGGTCCAGGAAAATCTGTATTCAAATTTGCACTTTATAATCTCAACTAAGTGAATAGTGAATAGATACTTGTGCAGTTGTTTTGTGTTGAGGTGCTATGGACTACTTGATTGTGTTATAGTAATGAGGTTGAAGCTCGTTGTCCAATTAGCAAGTCCGCTAGCTATTTTGGCCCGTAGTTGGCAGATGAATGTTATCGCCTGTGGCTTCAACACACGAAATGACACCTCAAATGTTAAACTGTAAATCGTTTTTCCTTGGTTTGAAGGGAGATATACTATATTAATTATGTTGATTCATTCTTATATGCAATAGTCTTACGAACATGTACTCTGCATGATAATTAGCCTATTAGCTCAAAGGTAGAGCAACATGTGATGGATGACACTAGAAAATGTGGGTTAGACTCCCACATAGGCTATTTCTGGATTTATTAGTTCGTAGCAACATATTGGCGATGGTTAAATGACACTACAATTATATTAGGAAGTTTACCAATATGTACTGATTCTTGATATCACATGAATCTCTTAATGTCTTAGAAATACCCATTTGAGTTTGTCTATGCTTTACTGTCCATACCTTCGGTTTCAGGGTGCATCATGATGCCATGAAATTGGTACCCATAATTATATACGTCTTATTTCTTTGTAATAGCATTTCAAAAATGAGCTTGGACAACCTATATAGGAATCGAACCTATAGTGCGATTACACAATGCTCTACCAATTGAGCTAATAGGCTTATAAACCGACACCAGGCTCATTCTTCACGGGTCAGGGTTTTCATTAAAGTAGATAGTCAGGCAAAAATTTTGTTTTGTAAATTGCCAAAGAACTGATCAGAACTTTAAGATCATTTCATTTATCATCTCCAGCAACTAAAGCAATAATTCCATATATTGAGCAATAATCCTACGGGGTAAAAAAATAGGAGGAGAATTTTTTTTAAGCTGAAACAGGGGTCAGTTGGGCACACATGTTCAGTAGAAGGATAGGACAAACAAGGTGTTTAAAGAAAATGGGAGAACAGAGAAAACACAGCTCATTGAAGCCAAAACTGGAATGAAGCGACTACTGTCAAGCACTCTAAAACATAATTGCGGTTTCTATTTGTTTATTTTCATCTTAGTTGTTTTGGATCCAGAACCAACCAAGATACAATTCTAATATTAACCAAAGGTAGCTAGAAGCATTCAATAATAGCAGATGATAGTTCTGTTTGGTGCATAGAGAAAAACAAAATTCATAGTTCAATTGGATGCAGGAATAAGCTCATCCATTTGTAGAGAGACACAAGTGCATCTGCTTGTATGGGTCTCGCCAGAACAACGTTAATCAAGTTCTACCACTTACAACATCGAGCTCCCATATTTCAAACGCAGGTTCCACAAAGCCCACCGCAATGAAATTCCCTACCAAAACGGGAGGATTAAAGACAGAAACAAATTAGAATGAGGGGAAAAGGGAATCAAACAGTAAGAAAATTCACGTGGTCATTTTATGCAAACATTTTTTTCTTCTATTTGTATTGTCAAACATGAAAATTGACATGGTCATTTTTCATCAACCACACTCCATTAAAATTACTAATTAAAACTTAAAATAAACATAATTCAGGGCTACAACAATTATCTAATAAAACCAGAACCGGAAAAAAAAATACCTAGAAATGTGGATTATGCGGCAAGCTGGGTGGAGCAACTTGGTGGTGGCGACGACGGAGGGTGGGCCGAGCCGATTTCAAGCGAGTGGTGACCAGCAACCTCTGTTTTTCCGGCAGACTCCATGATACAGACCCGAAAAGACCCAAAACACGGCAGGTATGAACGTGGCTGGGCTGGGCGTCGAGTTTCACCGGCTGACTGTCAGAATCGACGGCTGCTTTTTTCCGGCAGAAGGAGGTGGTTTCTGGCAACCACAGGTGCTAGATGTGGCTAGGCTGGGAGTCAGGGCTATCTCCCGTGGGGAGAGAGAGGGATGCACGCGAGAGCAGAGATGCAAGGGAGAGAATCGTCACGGTTCTGGGCGGCCGGTGGTCTGGGAATAGCAGCCACGGCGGTTGGGACTTTTCTGGCGGGTGGGGCTGCGTTACTTAGAGAGAGAGAGAGAGAGTGAGAGGATAGAGTGAGAAAGATGGAGGAAGAAGAAAGGTCTCAATGGAAAACAGCGTGAACACTCCATCCCCCATCTGCTTTCTTCACATTTTTAAAATGCTTCAAAAGTTTCTTTTAATTTAAGCCCTTAGATCAAATTGAAATGGTCAAGATTTAAAATGCTCACCTAATGAGTATTACTTGCCTAAAGGAGGGTACTCACTTAAACCCTCCCCATATATATATATATATATATATATATATATATATATATATATATATATATATATATATAGAAAAGAACTCTCCTAACTCTTTGCCACATTTCACTCTCACAAATTTTCTGTAAAAAATAAATAATTTTATTTAAAAAAAGACAAGTCAATCTCCCAAATTACTGTTACTCCAAAAATAGGAAAATGAAAACAATATTATTTATTACCATAAATCAGGGCCTATTAAATACACAAGATGTCTTCCATAAAAGTTATGTTCAATTAAATATTAAGTATGGAAGATAATTTTTTATTATATATTAATAGAAATACTGCTACATTAAGCATAGCTACTAGAGGTAGGGTTGGCTATCACATACATTTGCAATATGTGCAAGAAATTGGTTCTTAAATATTATGAAGTTAAATAATGATATCAAAATTTGAGGGATAAAACAATATTTAAATATATATTAGGAAAGTATATGAAAATAATTTTTAAGTCAGCTTTTTACGTTATCAATATTAGGAGGTTTCTACGCTTATCTCCAAAATTGTTGTACATTATTTTTTTAACCACGACCTATTTGTATACATTTTTATCCATTTTAAGTTTTCACAAGACGAGAGATAAAATAAAAAAATTAAAATAAAGACGAATAAAGAAAAAGTAAGAAAATTAGAAACATAAATAAAAAAAAAGCTCAACGAATCTTTAAGGACAACATTATGAAATAAAGAAATATAACTTTAAAGTAAAGAAATTTAATATAACTTATTTAAAAATAGGAACGTAAACTATAAAAAATAATATAAACTTTGATAAATTATTTAACTAATATCATTTCAAAAATAATAAAAAAATATTTCTCTAATAATTACAAAAAGAATATAACTTAGATTTGCATGTGATTATATGCCATATTTCTCCAATAATTATGGAGAAGAATATCACTTAAAATTTGCATGTGATTATATGACAACTCCCCATAAGAAGATTCTTGGCATGTGGAAATTCCTTGGCGCAAAGCCGACAGGCGGCTCGCTCAAAGAGAGAGAGAGGCGCGCGAGGGGAGAGATGCCTCGGGAGTCTGCACTGGGCGGCAGCGGCTCACAGCTTGATGAGGCGCTACGAGGCGCGAGGCACCCCGTATAATTTTTTTTCGTCCTTTAGCGCCCCAAAACAACGTCATTTTGGGGTGTTGACCAGATTTTTTTTTTTTTGACTTGCTTTTTGGCCCCAAAAAGGGGGAAAGAATTTATAAATTCCCAGAATTATTTTTTTCACTTGTTATTTCGGCCAATACGACGTCCTTTGTACCTTTTTTTGGGTAAAATTTATCTATAAATTTTCAAAATTATTTCACAAAATTCACACCTATAATTTTTATCTGATCCTCTTCCCTAAATTTGTATAATTTTCTCTCTAGTGAGGCATTTTAGCAACAAAGAAGTGAAGAAATTAGTAAGAATTTATAAATTTGTCTGTAAATTCCCTCCAATTAGTTGTTTTACCAAATTATTATGTCCAAATTATTTTTCCTAAAAATAATTAAACCAAATAACCAACCAAATACAAAAAAAAAAAAAACTAAAACAATTAAATATGATTAGGTGTGAGGTTCATATATATTATTTTATTTGGTGAGAAAAAATGGTAAGCCTTCCATTGGAGAGAGTGATGATTGTCAGGTAAAAAGTTGGAGAGAGGGTTGATGTAGTAGTGGGTAGGCTCTCACTAGTGAGCCAAAAAATGGCTCACCATTGACTTTGCTCTTAGATACAGGAATAAGGTTTCTCAGTTCCTAATTGCGAACAATATAGTAGGAGAGTGTTTCCGTTTTAATATTGTTATGTTCATATCATATTATATTAGTCCTAGTATTTCAAAAACTATTTCAAAAATATCCATTTTTGAAGTTCCATTTTGTTGTCAAAGTTTTCTTTTTCAATGACCTTTGTGCATTCTCATTGATTGAATAATCATTTACCCAGTATAAACTACATTTAATGCTTATTTTGATATAGTTTCAAAATTTGGCTATCAATTTAGGATCTAGGGAATAATTCTGTAATATATCAACTAATTAAGAAAAAGAATATCACTTATATTTATCTTTTGTTATATAGGGCTAATATTGTTAATAATTTATTAGCTAATAATATCAAAGTAGCTAATTTATTATTTTTTTACTTCCTTTTGAATGTAAATATGGAATGTTAGAGATGCTAGACATAATATGATGACAATTACAAATGATACATATACAAGATAATAGTTCCTCAAGATTACCACCAAAGTACCAAGTTGATTTCAATTTTTACAATATAACGTTCCTAGCCACTATCAACAGTTTTCAAGTGGTAAGATTATTCTCTCCAATGTGTGTTCTTATGGTGATACATTATCTTAACAAGTCATACTATACTCCATTCATTAGTTCTTACTTCAATCATATGTCCTCTTTCTACATGAATTGTGGCAAAATCATTCAAAGTGTTTACTTTAAAATGACTGCTAACTCTGTCTATAAAATATAAGTAGTACTTATTAGCTGATAAAGTTGGTTTTGACTAGGGCAATGGGTGTTAAGGTTTTCTTTATTGTTTTAAAAAATAAGTAAGTACAAATGTAAAACCCATGCATACCATGGGTCCTTATGAATAATTTTTTATTAAAAAAGGTACCTAATTGTATGTAGGATTATAGTTACCTACCATTAGTCAATATATTTTGGACAAAACAAGGATTTCTTAAGATCTGACATCCAAGCGTAGACAATTTCGGTTGGAACAAGAATATTGAATTTATACAACCTGCCATATAATGTATGGAGAAGGAAAACCATTTAATATATCATTCTACAAATATATCTCTCTAGCATAAGTGTTAATTATCTTAACTAGTAAATTTTTAGGAGTTATTATTAGATAAACATTTGAGTTGAAATGTCACCTGCATCGATCTTTGTACCTTTCTTTGTTAAATAAAAAAGAAAATAAAATCTTTATTTGTTAACGATGATCCATTTGTAATACAAAGAAATTCAAATTAATGATATCACAATTCCACATCTTATTGAAACAAAATGCCTGCCTAGGATTTATTTAAATGAAAAAAAAAAGCATTCTGATATACTGGCAAAAACACGCATAGAACCCAACGTATACTATACTTCAGGAGCAAATTCTCTCGAGAATATCGTAACCAAAATATAGACTAAAAAACCACCATGTGACAAATACAAGTGAAAAGAGAAATATGTGCTAATCGAAATGCATGCTCCCAAAGAGTACATAATAATTTGCCATAAAGATGCTTGCTAAATGATTTTGGCAAATGATGCACAAGGCACGTCACACATGTGAAAATTTTTACCTGTTGAAATTTTCATCTTCCAATTTTCATAGCATATGAGTAGGGTGGCAAAATTTTCTCCGACCTGACAACCCAAATTTATCGGGTCTGAAAAAATCAAGTACTATTAGGGACTTCTTAACCAAATTTTTAATCTGGGTACAAAAGTTTTTCTATTTCTACTGCACAAACACAAATTTCCCTCAAATTCAATCTTATCTTTATTGTCTATTCCAGAAAAAACAGTTTAAAGTCAAGAATATTTTGTTAAATTTTAGACATTCAATTTTTCTAACTCGGATTTGACGCGAACCTGAATTTTGTCACCCTAAGTATAAGTACAATTTAATATTGCACTGTTTTGAAAGCCACGCCTGTCTTTTTCGTGGGTAAATAGGGTGGGTAAAAGGGTGAAGTAGGTTGAAGTAGGTTAAGGTGGGTTGAGGTGGGTTGAAGTTGGTATTTTTTTTTTGAAGTGTGTTGAAATAGGTTGAAGTACGTTGAAGTGGGTTGAAGTGGATTGAAGTGGGTATATTTTTTATGTGGTGGGTTAAAGTGGGTTAAAATAATGAGAATGCAATTAATGTGCGATAGGGTTGAAGTGGGTTAAAATAATGAGAATGCAATTAATGTGCGATAATTTATGAAGTTATTGAAATTTTGTGGAATTTTTGTTTATTCTTTTTTATTTTTTATTTTTTTTATTTTTTATTTTTTATTTTTTATTTTTTATTTTTATTTTTTATTTTTAATTTTTTAATTCTTTAATTCTTTAATTTTTTATTTTTTTGGAACTTTCTATAGCTTTTGTTTGAAACAAAACTAAAAACATAAAAAATTAAAAAATAAATACAAAAAATTAAAAAATAAAAATAAAAAATAAAAAATAAAAAATGAAATATAAAAAATTTAAAATTTAAAATTTAAAATTTAAAATTAAAAAATTAAAAAATTAAAAAAATAAAAATAAAAATAAAATATAAAAAATTAAAAATAAAATTAAAAAATAAATAAATAAATACAAAAATAAATAAATACAAAAATAAATAAATAAATAAATAATTAAAAATTAAAAAATTAAAAAAATTAAATACAAATAATTAAAAATTTAAAAATTAAAAATTTAAAAAATTAAAAATTTAAAAATAAAAAACTAAAAAAATACAAAAATACAAAAATAAAACAATTCTAAAGTACGATAATTTACAAAAACGTAGTATAGTGAACTTTTTGGTGCAAGAATGATTAAATCTCATATGATACTTTACAAATTATTAAAATTATGAAGGGAGTGGGTTGAAGTTGGTTGAAATGGGTTGAAATGGGTTGAGGTAGGTTGAAGTTGGTTGAAGTTGGTATTTTTTTTTTCAAGTTGGTTGAAATAGGTTGAAATAGGTTGAAGTGGGTTGAGGTTGGTAAATTGCAATTGACCCACGAAAAGAACAGGCCCTAATGCAATCTAAAGTCTCATAGCTTACGAAAATAGATAATTAAAAGAGATCTCTTGTCAATAGAATTGTTTAATTATTATTGTATATCTTGTTCAAGTTAACATGTAATGATGTAACCTTAAAGCTGAAATAAAACACTCGAAAGAGTGTCTTAGAACTAGGCGGGCATTTATCATTTTTAGACCTGGTAAAATTGACCCAAGACCCGAAACTCGAATCGAATGACCCGGATCCATACCCGAACTGACACCCGAAATTGGTTGAACCGATTTGGACCCGAACACCCGACGTAAACCGATCTATAACCGAACGAAACCCGAAGTTGACCAAAACCCAAAATGACCCATACCCAAAATGACCCGACCCAATTCATACCCGATCCGTAGTGACCCGACCAGAAGTGAATCGAAAAGAGACAACCCGCACCCGAACCGTACACGACCCGTTTTAAATCCGATTCGATTCCTACCTGCCTCAATTTAACCCGAATTAAACCCGATCTGAATATATCCGACCCGAATATAACCCGAACCGAGTATACCCGACCTGAATATAACCCGAAATTGTAATTTGCTAATCCAATAAGTTGTCAATCATCTCCTAACAAAGCCTCTGCTCACATCCAAAATTACCCAAAATTAACTTCGTATGGCCAAACAATAACCACTAAAGAAACATTTTTTATTTTAAAAACAAAACCCAATTTTTTTCTCCATTTTCCTTTACCTCCCAAATCATTTCTGATAAATTCCGACAACACAATCAGACGGATTTAATCTCAATAAGTAAGGCTTCCGATTCTAACAAATTTCAAGTTTCAAGCCATTTATCACTCCATTTCTCCCCCAAATGGGCAACCTCACATTCACATTCCCAAACCCACAAAAATCCAATCAATACTCTAGAAAAAACAGATAAGACCCAGAAAAATTAGATAATCAGAAAACTAACCAGACCGCAATTGGTAGCGCCGGCTGAGAGATGATGATGCTGATGAAGAAGACAATCGAGAATTCCAAAGATCACCACCATCCATACTCCCTTCTCGACAATAATACCACTGATCTTCTTCGCTCATAACTCAGGAACTACACCTGTTGCAAACAATTTATCAAGCATAACAACAAATGAAGGACAAGGATTACAGAGAAGAACAAGAAGAAAATAAAACTCCCCAGCGTCCGAGGAGAGCGAACTTGAGGAGAAGGAGGGAGACAGAGGGCCGCGGCACTGCAGTGCTGGAGTCTCCTGCAATTTCTAGGGTTTCTAACTTTTAGTTCACTTTGAGGAGCGGCAGACGGGGACTCGGGGAGAGTGGGGAGATGGGGAGACTGGAGACTGAGATGGGGAGATGGGGACTGGGGAGACAGAGGGCAACGTGAGTTTCAGGGCAGAGAGAGTTTGAGAGCGAAGAACACAGAGTCTGAGACTCATGAGTTTGAGGGCAGAGAGAGTTTGAGAGTGAAGAAGAAGCTGCAGAACTGACTGAGACTCGTGAATTGGTAGCAGGCGGGTAGGGTCTGGAACTTTAGATTCTAACTTTTCAATTTGTGCCCCAAAAATTCAAAGTCCCGCCAAATTAAAAGTCCAACCACAAAGCCTTACTTTTTATTTTTTAATATCATATACCGTTCGGAGCAGAATTTGTCGATAAATTCAAATAATCCGGACGCGATTTAGTAAATTCAGATCCAACTCGATTTTGAATCCGGACATATCGGAATGTTCGGATTTCAAATTCGGAGATAAAAAAAATGTCCACACATAGTTTTTTCCAGGTCGGACAAATCTGGGTATCCGGGTTGGACCGTTTTTTACTGATTGATCTATTTCACCAGTTTATTTCAACGAATTAAATAGGTATTTCTTCGTGTCGAAAATTTCCACCACAACCTAACCTATTTAATTAAACGTGTTAATCATGTCGAAAAATTTACAAAGGAAATCTAAGAAATTAAATTTAGGTAAAAAATAAAATAGTTAATAGTTTTTAATTTATAATTTGATAGATCCGTAATAAAAATATCAGCGATATAATATTTAGTCAAAATAAGAATTATGAGAAGATAAGCATAATTAACAAATCATTAACTTATTAAGATCTAGCAATATTATCTTACTATTTAATTTACTTAATGACTTAAATCAATTAGTTGAGTTTAGGAGGGCAAAGACAAATAATTCACTCATATGATCTCATAATATAAATTTAATTATTTTTGTAACATGTTTAAAATTTTATTCTACAGAATCATATTCAAACAATATATGTTTACATATGATCCCATAATAATGATAATTAACACATACTCATGTATTGTATCTGCTTTTGAGTTTTGACTTTTGACTCATTGTGAACATGCAAATCAAACTGCTAATCTCAAAAAGACAAATCAATATTGATGTGTAATCACTTTGAATTGATTATTGAAAATGTCAACTTGAAACAATCTGTTTCTATTTCCTAACTCAAATATGACAAATATGAAGTTGTGAATCAAAAAAATAAAAATTATATTATTTTCTTAATTTCTGTTTTTGGTTATTTTTCAAGGTATATCTATTTTGGCGTTAAGCCTTGCTGTTAAGATAATTGACTCATGAATCATGATTGGCGTTAGGTTGGTTACTAGTTTTATCATAGCATGATCTCAGTTGAGATACTTGAAATTTGACTTAACAACACACAAATCGTAATTGTTTAGACAATTACACGTCGCATAACTACATAAAATACAGGGCCACAGATCACAGATGGGTGGGTTGCCGATTGCACTTGTAACTTAACTACTAACGGTCATGGTAAATGTATAACTGTTACTTAAGCCCATAAGAACTGTCATACTTGAAACTTGACTTAACAGCCCGTAAATCGTAATTCTTTAAATAATTACACTTCCTAATAATTTTACTTAAACTTTAAAACTATATATATATATATATATATATATATATATATATATATATATATATATATATAAAACGTATGGCTTAAAAAAAACATACAATAAATGAGTTTGTCTAATTAAAAGAATTTTATCTTTTAACTATAACGTAAGATCAGAAATGAGCACATTCAAAATATACACTGACCCGAAATTAACCCGACTTAATTTATGCCTAACCCGATTTACAGCCGACCCGATATTCACTCGAACATTGAACCGAATTCCACCCGATCCAAATTAGACTCGACCCATACCCGATCCGAACTGAATTACCATACATAACCCGAAACATACCCGACCCAAACTCTAACCGAACTAGACCCGAACCCGACCCGAACATGGTTGACCCGAAAGTTACCTAAAACCCGAACTTCATCCGAACCGAACCCGAACCCGAACCCGACCTGCCCATGAATGACCCGAAAGTTATCCGAACTGAACTAAGATCCGACCCATACCCGATCCAAATGACCCGTTTACCAGGTCCAATCGTTTTGCAAATGTGAAAACACATGGAATCATGAACAATCTTGGAAACTCACAAATGTTGTGACCTTTTTCTTTTTAACTTTTGCCGCCCTCCTCGATAGCTCCAACTTAGAGAAAGGTGTAAAGATTGAAATTTTTTACCCACTTCAACATTACTTCAAGTTAATCTTCCACATGCAAATGTTGCTAGTTCTGAGCAACATCTTCCCAAGATTTTGATTGTAGCGTACACTTGTCACCAAAGTCAATAGAAGCTTAAACTTATTCATATGAAGACACACCGACGCACACATGCCATGGTTACGCGAACAACTGACGAAATAGGTTAACCACCTGTACCAAACAAAATCATCACAGATTTTGTGATTAAAACTGTGGTCCGATTACAAGCCTGAGCTGCGAGCAATGCCACCTTGAAGGAAGGGAAAACAAAAACAATTAAACCAAAGGTCGTACATTCCACAAGGGGATTTCTTTGACTGAAACTGCAAATGTACAACAATTTACAACCACAATGCCATCGAAATAAAGCGTATTAGAACCGAGATCAGTTCACAAGAACATTTTGTATGACTAAACCATTCTACAGCCCTCATGCATGTATATGCACAAGGACAGAGGAAGCATCATCAACATCATCTATCAAGCCTAGCTACCCTAATCAGTGGAAGAAAGCAATGGGCATGAAATCATGGAGACAACCCATTGTCAATTAAGGCTATTCTTCTTGAATCTTGATAATGCTGCAGCGTCATTTCAGATTGCCCTGCACAAAGTTAAAAGCAAACATCATAACTATTCCACTTAACCTTGGGTGCGAAAACCAAACAAAACCATGAACCCGAAATCCTACACTCAGGTAGACTGTTTAGGGAGGGCATGTCAGACGTATGCAATCTTATGTGAATTGCAGGTTGGCTATCCCCATTATTTGAAAGGGATCAACATTTTGGTTTTAGTCCTTTATAGTTCAGAGCAGAAGACATCGCCATGGAACCCTACTAGGTTATTTAAGAAGATTGAAAATTATACCTAAGGGGCAACCACTTCTCCAACGTTCGTTAAGGAGCCCAAACTCGGTGGCTTTGCAATCAAGTCCTCCAGAACATGAACAAACTTGGATTGATCGGCAGCTAATTCTCCATCTTTTTCATTGTCCTCACAGATCACATCATCCTCCATTAGCTTCTCCCACATTAAGTAGTTTCCAGAGGACAAGTCCTGGCTACTGGTTTCAGATGCCTCACTGGATTTCTGGTGTTGAATAGGGTCAGCACCGAGATCATCAAGAGGCGGTGAGCACAAAAACAAGTTCATTTCTGATTGAATAGCAACCATATCTTCATGACATTGATCAACATTTTGGGTTTCGCCCTGTTCTGGAAACAATCCATCATCAAGGCTCTCACTTGACGTTAATCTTTGTTTCTTGCACATATCACGGGTGCGCAGAAGTTTCTTTTGCTTGTAATTATCAATTAATTGCTGAAAGGAGGACGATCTTCTCACGAGCTTGGCAATAAGCACAACGAATTGGCGATGCTTCCACTCTGCATATTTTACACGCTTTTCAATAGCAGCCAAACGCTTATCTGAGTTCTGCTGTTGCTGTTTCAAGTCACGGATCTCGACTTTCAATGCCTCCTGCTCTTTCCTAAGGTTTTCAAACTCAGTATCTCTTTTGAGCTGCAGCATTCTACCATGGTTGCTGCTACCATGGTTTCTCCTCTTTATGCTCTTCAGCAGATGCTTCTTGCCTCTTCGAAACCCTGCATTTGCAAACTCCCATCGATCCAGATGGATTTTTTTGAATCCCTAGAAACAGAATTGGGTAATAGATGTCATCACTTTTCTTTATTTCTTTTTCTTTTTTTATAAGTTGAATAAATGAAGGTAATATAAGAAGTTATAAATTATAATCAATCTATCCTTTATATAAAGGTGTCAATTAACTCAACTCTAGTTAGTAATTTTTACCAAATAATAAGGACTAAATCTCATCTATTTCAGCCTTTACGTCTCCCTACAATAAAATATTTTAAAAGTTCCTAATCTTCTTTAAAGAGCATAATAGTGAACAACCTCAATTAAAATGGTTTTGGAGGGAAACTAGTAGCTAATTCTTATTTCCCCGTCTAGAAGAAAGACCCTAATAACTATAAATCATTTATTACCTACTAGATCCGGATTTCTCAAGTGCCCGACCGATTGGGAGGGCAAAATCTTGTGATCTTGTCTGGACATAACCCAAAAAGGTGGGGAAAGTAAGGTGTGATCATGAAATTTTTATCTAAATTTAAAATTCTAAATATAAATAAAAGAGTCTCTCCATCTACGAATATGATATCACTTTGAGTCTTTACTCCAAATTTCATGTATACGGACATGACATTTGTTTTAATGGACAAACATACTACGATTAAATCCGGATTAACCTAATCTAATAAGCTAATCTGCCTAACATGAAATAAACATAATCATAGACTGAATTTTTTTTTTAAAAAAAGCCTCACTAGAACAATCCATCCAACCTAAGAGTACAGAGTACTGACGTACTGTTACTCCCCCCCCCCCCCAAAACAAAAATTTTGGGTCCTCCCTGCTGCCTCTTTTCTTCGTGGCCACCTACCGAAATGAACACATAACCACTCCACAGAATCGAAATGGAATTTACAGAACGAATTTTAACATAAAAAACTAGGTAAAATTGAGGCATACATAGGTGTTGAGTTGACGAATGAAGCTAGAGAAATTGCTGTGCTTGAAGTACTTTGGGAGCAAATTGCCGGAGAATTTGTGAGGATCACAAACAATAAAACTATCAGAAGTCGGGCCCCAAGAAACAATCGGGTCGGTTTCCGGGTCATCCACCATTTCAAACGTCTTCGTAAGAAATGGCGGAGGCCCAACTTCATATAATCTCTCCGACGGCTTAGGCGGCGCCGTTGGGCAATGGATCCAACCTCTGTTATCAATCTCCACCACCTCCACATCCTCATCCTCCTCCTCTTTAATGGCGATGTTGGCCTTATCATTTTCAAAATTGTAATTAGGTTTGAGTGAGAGTACTCCATCTTTGGGGATTGGGTTTGTTTCCATTTTTGGGGCTCTTGGGGTGTTGAGAGAGTGAGTTATTGGGCTTTGAATTGGAGAGAGAGAGAGAGGGGAGAGGGGGGGGTTGGGTGACTAAAAAAGGAAAGGGAAGGTGGGAAACGGTGGCCAGAGGAGGAGGGAGAACTTGCCATTTGGAGCAACACTTGTCGTCCGATTTGGGTGGCATTCTAATGCATGACATTTGGTGATTCATCATTGGCAAATAGGGATGATTGTTAGATATCGGTGTGTAATGACAACTAGCAAGTCTGAAAGTGACAAAAGGTTTTCATTTGATGGGATCAGATGGTGTAAATTAAAGTCATGGGGCATTATAGTCTATAAAGTAATGTATTATGTATCAGCCCGAGGAGAAAGGTAGAATTGATCGATACAGGCTTGAAGACCTTACGGGAAACACTTCTACTGTTAATCTAAGAACTTACGGGAAACACTTCTACTGTTAATCTTTTGACGAACTCCTGTCATCCTCTTCTGCGTTTTCTTAAGCCCCAGTCTACATTTTGTCTTTCGCTTTATTAGACAAAAATTAGTTAATTAGGTAGTAAATAATAATTTAGATAATAGATAGTTATTTAGATAGTTAATAATATTTTTAATCTAACAATTAGCGAATACTTATTTAGATGAGCAGTTGAAAGAAATGTGTTCAGTAAATTTAACTATTGAGTTAGCTGATTACTACAAATTGACATAAAAGGATATAAATAATTTCTAAATATAAAATTTTCAAAAGATATTTTCTGGACAAAAAATATAAAATGCTATTTTTGAATATCAAAAGCTAATATTGTTACCTTTTCAGAAATACGGCTTAAAGTATTAAACGGTACTTGAAATGTTAATCAAAGCACTAGATTACTGAACTCTAAAAATTGAACGATTATTATATTGACTTAGTTAAAGCACTAAATACGACTCAAAACACTATTGTTAAATACAACCTCGGCCTTTCTTATTTGTGCTAATTAAACTTCATTTTCTTCGTATCTTATTATACTAATTGGCTTACAAATGCTTTATCTCTCCTACGATAAATATTAGGTTATTTTCTCTTCCACAAGTATCATTATCTTATTTTCCAACAGTAACAGTTGTCGTTATTGTTACTATTACTATTATTATTATCATTATATATATATATATAGACACACACACACACACACAAGTGAGTGCAAATGTTACGGTCGTGACACATGCCTCTTAGAATTTATTAAGACTTTATTTAAAAGTAAAAATCTAGAGTATGTGTGGTTTAAAGTCATCATTTGTTAAGAATTTATGTTAAAATTAAAATTTAAACAATATGTGATTTAAAGTCATTATAGTGAGCGGTATCTTTAAAACTATTTCAATAAAGAGAAAAATAAATAAATTATTGATATGTTAGTATTAT
This sequence comes from Carnegiea gigantea, assembly GCA_029747015.1. NCBI lineage: Eukaryota > Viridiplantae > Streptophyta > Magnoliopsida > Caryophyllales > Cactaceae > Carnegiea > Carnegiea gigantea. The sequence continues at coordinate 421,029 of JAKOGI010000219.1, forward strand.
TATTTCTAAAAATTTAAATTATAAGATTAATTATAATGATTCTAAAGATATTTTAACTACGATTTTAGAACAGTCAATGTGTAGCACAGGCGTAGAGGCTAGTTATTGTTATTATTATTGTTATTGTTGTTGTTGTTGTTATTATTATTATTATTATTATTATTATTATTATTATTATTATACTACAGTGCAAGCACTAGAAGTTGGCAGCATGGGATGGGCTAATTTATTAGGTTATGCGATAGATATGTCAATTTTCTCATGTAGATACAATCTACTTTAAAACAATTTATTCATCTCAAACGTTACCAACATAGAGGAAAACCTTTATTGAGGAAAAGGTCATTAGGTGGAAGTTGATTGTTGGCACGTCGCAAGGTTTTTTTTTTTTTTTTTTTGGGGGGGGGGGGTTGTGGATAGAATTATATTCCAATAGACCTGAAATTAGAGTAGTATCAATCGAATCCCTATTTTGCAATTGTACAGTTTTTGCGGAGATACTTTCACTTCATTGCCATTCTTATCATTTAGCCAAGGTACCACCTGAGTTCGACTTTAGGTGGCCTCATGGTTCCTACTAATAAGGCCTTTTGTGGGTTCAGGGTTTAACTGTTGTACATGATAGGCCTGTTAATTTGAATGGATGGGTTAAATACGGATTGGACATATTCGGGTTTAGATAAATTACAGATCAGGTGTATTTTAGTTCGGGCAAAATACGGACGGATGTATTTTAATTTTAAGGGGTTTTGGGTCAACCCAACAGGCTGGGAGTACCTTTTTGGCGAGTTATTTATCTTTTTATCAACATCAAAATCTTGGCATATTTATTATTCAAACTTGTCTGTATTTAATGAACAAGTATTCTCATTGTAATTTCTTAGAAAAGTATAAAAATAATATTCAAATGATACATGAACGTCATGCACGGGTGGATCATGAGTCACGTTTGAGTGTGTTGATCGGTATATTAAAATTTTAATAATAGGTCGGGGCATTCATGAATCGGCACATCTAAAGGAGGATAATAGGGTGGAGCGGTTCAACTTGTTAATAACCCATTTAATGATTTAATATTTTATTAATTAACATATTATTACCTAATCAAGTATGCTGATCCTAATACGGACACAAGTTGGTCCATTACCAACACTGACATCAAGTTTGAGACCAATTAGACGGAAGCCAAATTGATGAAATCCTACCTAGCCAAGACCAAGTTCATGTTCAATCAAGTCCAGAACGTCCAAGAACAAGGTCCCAAGTGCAAAGGATGACTCACCTTTTGCTAGAAACACAAACAGAACCCTACGGGTTTAAAATAGTTTTCAAGCCCGATTTTGTGTTTCTAATTACTTAGGTCTCTATGAGGTTTAAGGCCTGAAGTTTTGCATATTTTGGGTCCTCCAGATGTTAACTATCTGGTCCAAGTGATTAAATCAAGTTAAATTAAGTGAAAGATGAAGAACCAGGTCAATCTTTCAAACCGTGCAGGCTGGAGCCCAGTTTAGACCAGTCCGGGTATTTTGATCTTTTGAGCAGGCAAATGATCTCTAAATTGCGTAATTCCACTTGGAGGAGTTAGAGGACTTCCAGAGCTTTCCAACCATATGTGGCAAGCTAAATCATGCCCACGTTATGCATGTGAAACGTGGCCTCCAATCACAGCCTAAAAACTGCCAGCTACTGCCCGGTTGCACCTAATTGGTGCATTTGGTGGTTGAATCCCTTTTGGGCGTCCAATCTATGTCTAGCTGCTTGGATGAGTAACTAACAAGTTGTTGGATACAATCATGAAGGAACCACCTAGTCATCCAATGAGAAGCAAGTGAAGAGGACAACTTCATTCTTAGTGGCCAGCCGCAAAGCAAAAGCAACCTGTCACACATCTGTATTTTTCTTCACTTCAAGGCAGCTGCTTAGTGCTTAATTACTTACTTAGTAACATGTTTAGCTTTAATCTTAAAGATTAGATAGACTCAATGGATGTACTTAACAAGGATTAAGCTAGGATTAGCATAGAAACCTCCTAGGTTAGCTAAAATCGTGAACTAAGCAAGTTTAAGATGTTTTCTAATTGTGAAGAAACCTCACTCCCTAGACTTTAGCTACTTGGTTGCTTGCTAGCTTACCTTCAAGGCTGTTGTATTCTTCATTTTCAAGTAGATTTCGTACTATTGAAAAGAAAGAAAGAGAGCTTTCTCTTGAAAACCAGAATACTATACTTGCTTATCCTTAACTAAGTCGGTTAAGGTGGTGTTCAAATTTAGTCCTAATCTTGTTTAAGTGGTGATTCCTGTATCTTAACCAAGCTTAGGGGTCCTAACATTGGTCTTGGTAGTGATTACTGTATCCAAGATTCAAGTTTAGAACTATCTGAAACTCACTTTCAGTTTCGGATTGCATTGAAAGCAAGCTAAGGTCGTGAGTTCCTTTGTTTGTTTTTGTGTTCTCCTTTGATTGTGAGTGATTTCCATTGAGCTTTACATCATAAATAAAAAAAATATTATAGATGCACAAGATATTACAATTATCTATTAGTTATAATATCAAAATTTTATATTATTACACATTCATATTGTTTATAATGCGAAGAAACATATTCATTTCACTAAGAATATAATGGTATCACTTGTACATTTCTAATGTTTATGTTATTATAAATTGATTTTCTTAAGAGTAGATATTTCATTTCTATTTTCTAAAATTGTTCAATCAATAAGTTGTATATGACGTTATTTCGTGGAAATGAATTTGAGAAAGAACGGGTACTATCGTCTAATTTGTGAAGGGATCAGATATGTATATAATGTCGTCTCTCTAAGCGATTCGTTATAATGAAAAACTATTATTGTTAACGGAAAAACATTAAAGAAAAATAAAAAATAAGGATAAAATATTCGGGTTGAGTAGGTGGGTTTGGATTCAGGTCGGATTTAACTCAAAAATTTGGGAGTTTTTGGGGTTCAGTTTACTTCGGATTCGGGTCAAGAAAATTGTGTTCTAAAACTCAAAATTTCAGACGGGTTTGGGTCAAATTTTCGTATCGAGTCAATTTTTGCCAGGTATAATTGTACCAAATCATGTCTCCTAGACCTAACCTTCTTCACCGTGACATTTCTTGGGTAACCGAATACTAGGTCTAGAAGGACTAAAGGAGAGGACTTCCTCATATGTGAGAACTAAAAAGTACTCATAACTTGTATAAGAATTAAAAAGTACTCCCTTGTATAATGATTTCACCAAGTGTAATACTATATCTATAATTCACCTTTTTACTAGTTGCATGCATCAATAATTTGGTAATGTTAGACTATATGATACATTAGTTTAAGTCAAACAGAGATAAAAATAAATTTTAACCTTTCTTCACATATTAGGTAGATATAATCTTTTACATTTACACAATAAAAGCTATATATTGTGGGGTATCTTTTCAAATTCAAAAAGTTAAGTTAAAATCACATGAAGTATTTTGTAACTTTGCAAAATAATCCAATTTAGCTATGATATATATGTAATATACGTACCGAATTATAAATTATGTACATGGCTACCTACTCACTCCCGTTAGAGCTACAATTCCACCACCTAAAGTATGGACTTGGGGCACATGTCCCTTATAGGGATACATCTTACTCTAAACGTTTGGTTTTATTTTAAACTGACGCATAGAAATTGCCAAGGAGCTAGGCTTGACAAGATGAAAAAATAATAATAATAAATATTTAAAATAATGTCTCAAATAAACCGCTATTTTGAAAATAATGTCTCAAATGCTTAAAACAAATTGCACTTGTATCATGCATGTTTAATTCTTTTAGTGTTGAAACTGAGCTTAGTTAAGATGGCATATTTTATTAAATAGTTTGAAAGTTTTGACACATATTGTTCGAAGAAAGCCTACATCATACTCCTAGGAGTACAAACTCCTACACACTATGTCAGCTCCACATATTGAAAATTGTCTACATGACAAATACACGTTGAAAAAATATATATACATGGCAAATAAGAGTCTGAAAATATATATATATATGGCAAGTGGGAATACACACTCCTAGGTGTATTATATATATTACCTTGTTCGAACACGGAAGTTTTGATTATGTTGCACATTATCTTATACTTCATATTATTTTAAACCAATTTTACTTATAGATATCATAATGATTAAGATGAGATTCTCATCCACTTTAAATGCTAGTTTTATACTGTGTTTAAATTGGATTCTATTTTTCTTTCAAAAACTAATTCAGGAGAAAATCTTGGCCTTCAAACTATTTGAGCTGATAATGGTCAAAGGGTGAGCAGGAAGAAAATTTTTCGAATTTTTAGACCGTGAACTCTTATCAATAGATGATTTTATATTTATTTTTACACGTACGTCTCATATAAAAATATATAGTTATTAAAGCCAACTATATAGGTATCAAACTACGACAATAACTGTTGGAAGTTCAAAACTTTATATGAGCAACGCATTTTAAGATTACATATAGATGATTCAAAAGTATTCACATTTGGCATAAACAGTTTCTTTAATTTGATTTCTAACAAATTTTCGTATTGAACCAAGATGCCTATATTTTTTTAAACTATATGAATATCTTGATATCACTAGGCATAATAGTGTAACCACTATCATGGAAGAGGCTCAATGAAATAAATATATTTAGGAACTAAAGATAAATTTTTTTTCAAAAAAAAACCCCCTTCCAATTGGATGTAATAGTTTGTAAGCGACCATGATTTACATAAGTTTTCATATTTTACCAGAGAGATGAGTGTCCCCCCCCCCAAAAAACCCAATTTCATCTCCTTCGTCTCACATGTATTTGTTCTATTGATGTGCCACAATATCAAGTTAGGCTGCTAAATAGGCACTTCTTATTCATTTTCTTGGCGAAACATTTTGTATACATGGACATATTTCGATCTATCATTAAACTTCGCGCCCTTGTGATCCTTTTTACAGATCATTGTGTCCTAATGATAAGAAATGAAGAAATATAAGGTATGCCCTACGGATAGCACATATATATGTTAACTATTAATTTTCTTCTCTTCTTCTCCTATTCAACATATCTATATAAATATATTAAAATAGAGAAAATTCCCTTCTCTAATCATCGCATCTTAACCTCACATAATTTTCATTTTTTCCCATCTTCACTATTGTAAGAGGTTTGAAATATTATTTTGATTCTTTTTCTAACGCATCTGATGTGACTACTTTTTCTTTTCATTTAAAAAATATATATAATAAAATATTTTGCTTTTTAATAGTGCTAAAGTTATAGCAAAGATTCTGATAATAAAAGACTTTGATTTCCAAAGCTATATACTATCCTAACACGAAACCTTATGACATTAATATTTATCATAATCTTTCTATTATCATAATTTTTATTAAAAATTTTGTTATTACCAATCATTGCCAAATTCTAGCTTATATTGGATATTTGAATCTTTTATTATGTATATTTTTTTAAAATTAAAAAGGCCAAACAAAAAAGTGAAGGTGATGCAAAAGCAATCAAAATGATATTTGAAGAATCTTTAACAATGGGTATGAAAAATTTAAAAAAAATCACATTCTATGAGACTGACATGTGAATTGGAGAAGAGCGTTTGTTTGTTTTAATATATCTGTTTACATAGATATAGATGGGAATGATGAAATTCTTAGTTAAAATTTAAAAACTCACAATTTAAAATAAGAAAATCACATTTATAAATCACATATATTACGTGGATCCTTAACACTAGTTGTTGAATTATAGCAAGATGGATAAAGAACAAGGCATACATGAAAGCAGGTGATAAATACTATATTTATGGGGATGTAAAATGTCAATTCTTCGTATATGATTTATGATAATAGATAAACAATTTCACAACAAAGCTATATATACTAGAACTACAAATCTCCTTCCCAAGGCTTGCACCAAGAAACAGTGAATGAGTGGAATACGAAGGATTAGTGGCTGCCAAATAGTTTTCTTGAGCGAGAGATTATTTATTTCTGTTATTCTTCTGTATTCATTCGAATTTGATATCTTTTATAAGTATCGCATAGCATTTAATCAATAAATTTATCGTTTATTTGCAGAAAACCTCAATCTTTCCTTTTTATTTGCTCTCTGTGCGTGACAGTGTGTGTAGAAAACCAGAACATATACTCCCTCTATCATAATAATCCTGGCAAACTTTGGAAAATTTAAAAACTAAGGGAATATCATTTAATATGATGTTTTCTTCTTTTTGAAAATGAAAATTAATTCTTTAAGTAGTAAGTCCTATGTGAGACTATTTCGCTTAAAGCATATTATGGGACGGATGCTTTTACAATGACTTTTAATAGTAATTGAGTGACTAATAATCTATTTAGAGGTGACTGTAATAAAAGTCACTACTAGATGAATTATTAGATATCCTTGAATTAAAAAAACCATTCCAAAATACACTATTAGTTACTACAAACCCTAAACAAGTCACCTGTGAAGGGGTCCGTCTCACAATAACTGTTATGTAAGATAGTATCGCCTAAGAATTTCTGTTCTTTTCAAATTAAGAAGGGATCGAAGACTAGAGGCCCGCGAGAAGGCTTGACTTGATAGAAAGAAGTAATGGATCAAAGACGGAATCTTTCTCATTAGATCGGCGACGATGCCTGACCAAGTAAGTCGGGTTTCGATCTTTGGTCAATCAAGTATGATACAGTCTCAGAGTAATTTATCGTGAGGCTACTTATGTGACAAGTCATTTTCTGTTTAAATTTAAAAGGCAATTAATAACTATGTGAGACATCTCATGGTATAAATTATCACGAAACTGTCTCACACAAGACGTACAAAAAATATTAAACAATGGGAATAGGAATAGGGACACTTAGGCTAGTTAACTTAAGACCTTAGGGCCAGGTCGTTCTCCGCTTTATTACAAAAGAAGTGCTTCCGCTAGAATAAAAGTTCTCAAAATGCCTTTGACAAGAGCCTTATATGCCAATTAATTTCTCTTAAGGAACTTTGGCCTAAATGTACATTAATTATTTATAATATATGTCAAATATATATTTAGTGATGATCAATACTATGAATAAAATGGACAGTTTTTAAATTTATAATACTCAAAGTTAGTTCCTTGTTGCGAAATTCTCAAATGTGACGTTCATATTGTGTGTTTTTTCAACTGTATTTATCTACTTCATTTTTAAAATTTTACTTATAATATTCAAATTTAATACTAAATCAATAATATTAATGTAAAGTTCTGAAAAAACACTATTAATGTGAACTATGAATCAAGAACTAATGGAAAATTCAACTACCATGTTTATTGATGAGAACCTATATTATCATCATTGGCGTACACATGTCTTATCCTTTTAGCCAAGGCTATAGAGTTTCATAGTTGATTGGGAGTAGTTTGTGGATACTACTCTTTTATGGATATTGTAGTTTCGTTGGACGTGATAAGGGATTCATATTCTATTTTTCCTTCAAGTCAATTGGGTTATGTTTTGTGAGTTTTTAGAAAAGTGTTGAAAAGTGCATAGTTTCATTTGCCATGATCCTCCTTTTTGATGGTTGACAAGAAAAAATTTTTTTAAAAAAACAACGAACCACACCAAGGCTGTTTTTTAAAAAAAATGTTGAAAGAAGGCAGGGGAAAAAAAAAGCAGAAGGGAAAAAATAAAATAAAAGAATTTGGCATTAGTTTCATATATTTTAAGCACTTTCTCTTGTGATCTCACTGGAGATGTTGTGGATATTTTGAGATGTACAAGCTTGAGAAATATATTTTTGTTGGGAGATGATGGTTTATGTTCTTAGTCTTTGGCTTTTAGCCCCACAAATTCGAAAATATTTGTTCCCTGCTTGCCTTCACCCAATTGCCCTGTTACAACCCTTAAAAAGTCCTCATGATTACCTTGTGTGTTTTGCATTGTAGTGGTTGCGAACTAAAGAGTCTTATGAAGCTTATGGTTGATTTGGTTCTATGGAATGAGATTTTAGAGAACCGCATTTTACTTTAAACATATGAGTGATGAGTGTCTCATCCCTAAAGTGAGGTTCTATTAGTTCTTCTAGCTCTACTTATTGTAACATGCTAATGTGTTTGTTCAAGTTAATTTGAGTGATTGATTTAATATCTGATGTGATGGTTCTTACTTCTATTTCAAAATTTTTCTTCTCCTATCTGTTTGTAAAAGTTTTTAATCATTTTAGGGCTAAACTTCTTGGGTTGATTTGGCTATTAATGTTGCTACTGGTGTCTGCCTAAGGAGGCTACTCATTTTCAGCCTCAGTTTCATAGTTGCTTGAGGATAAGCAGTGATTTAAGCATGGGGGAGTTTGATAAGCTCTTGAAGTACGCTCTATTTTTAGGTCATTTTGTACTATTTTTACGGAGAATTATCTTTTTTATGCTACATTATGCACTCGTTTTTCTGTTTTATACTCCGGTATGGGTCTTTTCTATCCTTTGCAGGTTTTGCACCATTTTAACCTAGATTTGACACCTAAATGAGTGTAGCTTGACCCTCCACAGACACCTCCAAGTCACCATGCCTGTGCAAGGAAGAAAGAATGGAAGAATGTCAAGATAAAGCTGACCATGGATGGTCCATTGTGAAAGCCACGGTCCGTGCTGAGTCCATAGCTGCAAGTCTCTTCGTTTTCCTTCATCATATGATTGAGGCTGATCGAGTTCTTCTCTAAATAGAACCATTTTGTAGTAGATTGAAGAGGGAGACAGGAAGAGAGAACTCCTACTCTCTAATCTCTTCCATTCGTTTCCATTTTCTTAGTTTAGTTTTAGATTTCTTAGTTAGTTTTCAGTTTAAGAGTGAAAGTTATGAAGAAGTTCTTACTGTTTTGGAGCCCTTACAAAGTTGGAAAACCCTTGGAGAATCTCTAATTGTGCTAAATTTTCTTCTCTCAAACTTTGTTTAGTTGTTGTTATTTCAAATATGGGTGAGTAGTTTTCTCAATCTCGAGATTGTTTGCTAAGTATTGATGTTGGAATCTCTAATTTTTATTTAGTTGTGCTTGTTCTTGATTGAAATTGGTTGAATTCTATCTTGTGTGTGAGATTGTTGTGAGTGCATTTTGACCAAATTTACTTGCTAATCCTAAATAATTAAGTGGAAGACTGAAATGTGAAACCTGCTGTTTGACCAACAAGATAGGACTTGACTTAGTAATACTTGAGAAAGATTTGCTTGTTAAGAGGAACTTTAGCCGTTAATAATCTAGAACTTAGACTAAACAAGGATATTTGAAAGAATGACAATTGGTTAGTTTAGGCAATTCAGTTTATTTCGAAACAAAAGATTGAATTCTAAAATACGATTTCACCCCTTTTAATCTCCTAATATAGATCAAGTGCATGTTATAAACCATTGATCCACATCTTTATAAGGCAAAACAAATCCCTGGATGTCTTAAATTGATTAAATTTTCCAATTAGATTATAGCGTTATTCAAGCACCCAGTAGAAATTTGCTTGCTTAGCACTTGTATAGGACAAAACTCAATAGACTACATTTGGTCTTTGTGGGAACAATATTTTTTCTAAACTACAACACCCATGCCTTCCGAGCAAGGTCACCTACTTTAAATGTAGAAGCACTAGTAGCTATCTTTAGAGGATCAAAAGTAGGCTTTCCAACTTTGTGAAGGAGCATGACAGCCAGTCTCAACTTCCGATGATGGTTCTTTCTCCCTGGATGTGCTACATAATTGCTAAATTCTACTTAGTTTTTTTTTCTCTTTATTATTCGGGTCAAATTGAATACCAAGTGGAAGGTTTTGACAAGCTTCTTCCCTTAAACCCATGTTAAGCAAAGATTGGGCTCTCATGAAGCAAGGCTTAATGTTAAATGAGTCCCGTTCATCACCAAATCACTTATGTGTTTAACCAATTCACATTCATTCATTTTCATCCAACAACTAGCTATATTCAAGTTGATCGAAATTCCAAGTTCCTCCATTGTATTAGCTTCAATTTCATTTTTAGGAGTAATCACACACAAATACTGAATAGCTTTGTCATATATTTAAATAGCCAGCCTATAAGCCTTCACCTTCAAAATTTTATTACCTTCCTCTTTCAAAGATCTAGATCTCAGAACTGCTTTATAAGGGGTGTCCATCTCCATGATACTCTTCTTACATCTTCATTGAATACATTGTTGATATCAGTTTCACAAAATCTAGCAAAGAGTGATTCAGATTGGCAATTCACCTTGGATGGTCCTTCGGCGTTGTAAACATCAGATGCATGACTTACTATCATAGCTCATAGATGAGACAACGCTGAGATACCAACAGACACCAACTCATAAACTCTAGTTAGATAAGCAACCAACAGGTATAAAGAGAATGAACGTATGTTTAGATTGATAGATACAGACAACAACTATTGCAATTGCAGAGGAATAAGACATAAAGTCAAAAGATTAAGGTATTGTTTGGTTGGGGGAAAATGATTTTCCCGGAACAAGGTTTTCTAATTTTCCATTGTTTGACGCAATAAAGAATGGAAAACTATTTTCCAAGGAAAATAATTTCCCCCCCAATGGAGGAAAATGATTTTCTTTTTGAAAAGCGAGGAATTGATTTTCTTCCTTTAAGTTTTTGATAATATGCTCAACAGCTTTTTTCACGATGACAATTCAATTGATATTTTTCGTCCCTTAAATAGTGCAACCAATATTTTTCGCCACCAGAACAATTTAATAATTTTGATCGAAACTTTATCATCAGATAGGAAAGATTAAAATAGGCTAAAATCTAGATTTTGAGCACGATCTCCTTCATTTGGTCAACATTTTTCGCCACTTAAACAATTCAGTTGATATTTTTTGTCACTAAAATAATTTCAACAGTTTAGATTGAAACTTGATTATCTGAGAGAAAGTATTAAAAAAACGACTCAAATATGAATTGTAAGCTCAAAATTCTTTCATTTAGTCAACATTTATAAACTACGATTATTCAGTCAATATTTTTCGCCATTTAAACAATTCAATTGACATTTTTCTCTTTTTCATGAAAAATGATTTATTTTGTACCAAACAACGGAAAATATGACACGAAAATCAATTTTTCCTGGAAAAACAACTTCCACAAAAAATGATTTTCCGAGAAAACCACTTTCCTTCTAACCAAACACTACCTAAAGATAGAATAAGGAACACCCACACTTGTTAAATGTCGGTTTGAAATCGAGTTGTTAGTGTGGACTAATTTGCAACTTGCAAACCACCTCTAGGCTGGTCAAGTGCTCCCAGTTTGTAGACTAAAACCCTGATTAAACAAGGGATACGGACAAAGAAGAGGGGCAAATTAGGGCAAAGCTAACTAGAAATAGGATTAATTCTCAGTAAAGCATAGCCAACAATGGCCGCCAAAAAGACCGTCGCTGGTGGCCTAATTTGATGGGAAAGTATGGAGAGGCTCTAGATGATTTTTTTTAGCAAAACTCAATTCAACAATTTGTATGATTTCACAATTTCTAATTACTGGACTCCTAAAATATGACAATTTTGCAATCTTTAATGATCTAAATGCACATCATATTTGAATATGGGTTACGTATGGGTACAGATTTGCATTTCTTATGTGTATCCTAGTAACACCTACAAACCCGTAATCCCCAGGGGTACAAGAGTGGGTGTCAGTTGTCAAACCCAATCAGTATAGGTATAAGCATGGGTATGGTTTTTGAAAACGTATACATGTGCCTTACAACTTAACCCCCCCAAACCACTCTATCCATCCCTAGTTGTAAGGGCATCCAATTATATTCGATCAATTTTGTACAGTATCTCATGTTATTTTGTAAAGCTAACTTGCAAGTGCAAAATGTGTTATGGCTGTATTCTCCATTTTTTACATTGCACAGGGCTTGAAGTTAATCTTGAAAATTCACAAATGGCAATTGTTATAGTGATGAGTACTTTCATTGAGCAATTGCTAACAATGCTATGATTTTCTAGAAGGAGCTGCTACCATTTAGATATCTGGGAGTGGCTATCAAGCCTTAAAGGCTCAGTAAACAAAAATGTCAAATCCTAGTTTACAGGATGGCATCAAGAATTAGAGTTTAACTAATAAAGAAGCTCCCTTATGCACAGATTTTGTAACAGATCAACATAATATTGTTAAATGTAAGTCCTCATGGAGTTAGGTGTTTATTATACCAAAGGATGTGTTGGAAATAGAAAACCAAATATGCAGGAATTTTCTCTAGAATTCTAGCATTGATCATAGGAGGAACTTTGTAATATGTTGGGATACGATATGCTTTCCCAAAAGGAAAGGGAGGTTTGGATATTAGGGATATAAACAAATGGAATGGTGGCTATGTCGAAAAAGCTCATTTGGCACATTTACCCAAAAAACTCATTGTTTTTCGATCAAATGGATCCACCGTTACTACTTAAAAGGGAGTTTTACTTGGTAAGGCAAGCCTATATCAAAAAGAAGTTGGCATTTGAGGAAGCTTTTGAAAGTGTGACACAATGCAAATTGATTTTGATAAAAATTATAGTGATTGGTTGTAGACAACAAATGGAAAGCATAGACCCAAATATAGGTATGATTACATAAGGAATATAGTTTCTCTTATTTAGTTTCCTTAGTTTTGCACAAGGCAAAAATACCAAATTGCTTTATCATCATGTGGTTTATAGTGCATAGGAAGCTCTTGACAAATGTTTGGCTACTTGGGCATTGATTGCGACCTTGAATGCTAATGAGTCATATGAACACCTCTCCCTCTCATGTATCTACAATAAGACTGCTTTATAATGTTTGAGGAAGTTCTATAGATATCAAAGTTTGAGGCGCATCTCTTCACTTGCAAACTTGGTCACTGTAAGCTGCTAGTACTAGGAAACAAAAGGCTAAAGTATATATAACATTTTCTAGTACAATCTATAACTGTTGGTTAGAAACAAATAAAAGGCAATACCAAAGTGCAAACTAGAATGTTTTTTGCATTGTAGATGATGTAGGACGATAATTTTAAGTAGATTTAGAGTATATTTCTGTGAACTTCATATCCGAGTATCGATAGTTAATGATGTAATAATGTCTTTTGATTTTTAGTTGACGATATAACCCTTTTACTAAAATGATGATGGTGATGATGATGATGATGATGACAGTGATGATGATGATGGTGATAATAATGTAGTTTCTTACTTTATTTATTATTCTTTTAGTTATTAAATGAAATTTCATTCTTCCTTCCTATAAATTATTGTATTCTTTTCGCAAATAAAAATGTCATTTTCCTATAGGTTTTTTATGAGGGGTAAATTGTAAGCATCTATATTTCATACTCAAATCTTCCCGCATCAGCATATCCTAATACTTAAGGACTATATCCTTCTAATTCTGCTCAATGTCATTCTACCACACTCTTTAATTAAAAGACAAGAATCTCATATATATTTTGAAATACTGCCTATTTCTTTCTAGCCAATAATAAGCTATAACATTCATGCGTGGCCATATAAATTTCATCCTTTTGTTTACTGCTTCTAGGTACGTCCAATAACTGGTGTCATTCTCCCTAGTTTGTCACATTAACTTGGACTTTCTGCACTTCCTTGAGAGTCTAACAAAATATAGTCCTAGTGAGAGAGCAAGAAAAGAACAATCTTCATGACTCTCATTTTCATATTGGCACAACACACACTAACGTTCATATTATAGGCATCCTTCATAGCCTATCTTTTTGTCAATAGTCTTTAATATAGAGTTATCCAAGTAACGAAGACACACTTAGGTATTATGCTTTCGTGCCAAACCAACCTATACCGGTCAATCTTATTTCCTTCATCCCAAAAATACTCAAACCCTATAGCAATTGTACCCTTGTGATCATCTTATGAATATTTCCACTGGTATATTCAAGTTGAAACCCAGTAAAATCAAGTTATTCACTTTTAAGAATTTCCTCAACTAACAGCTACACTCGATAAATACATCACATTACTTATATAGAGCTTTTTTTTAGGTAATGCTAATTGACCTATGTAATCCATATTCCATCACCTTTTAAGGCAATAATCCAAGTAAATTTGGTTACCAAAATAGTGTTTGTTCGATACAATTTTTCACCCCTACAACTCCTTTATTGTTAGGAGCACAAAGTGTATCCATGCCATTAAAGCCAGTTTTCTACTCTCTATACTCGAGCTCCATAAGAAGGCTTTACAAATCTAGTTACCCTTTCCTACACAACTTTTTGGAGTATGAATATTTGATACCAAAATGTAAATATACTCATTATGGTAGAATTGACAAGTTATATCTTTCCTGCACGTAGGTGATCTTTGGCACTGGCCAAGAGGATCGAATTTTTACTGTGATGTTGTCTACAAGTACTTGACAATCCACCTTCTTTAATATTTTAATAGAAATTTCCCTTTCTAGAGCCCAATAATTTGTACTAATTATGTGATAACATCTTTTCCTACCCCAACAGTCACAATATTGGGCTTATCCCTATCGGTTTCTAGGTCAGAACATTTTGACTAGTGGTTAAATGTAGCCATAATATGCTTCATGCTAATAAGATTAGCTTTGCAAAGCATGAGGGAATCAGCTTCTAAAGCAAAACACACGCAATTTCAACGTAAGCAACCAAGATAGTATCAGAAGCCATTTTGCATCATGGATAAGTTCAACGCGCTATTCAAATACTGCATAACAAGAATAAATATCTAAGGGGACATAGGATCTCCCAAGCAAAGTCCCCTCTTGCTACCAAAGGATCCATGATCAAGCTTAAATTTGATAGAAATATTGTAAAAGAAATGCATACCATAATTCTCTTGACAAAACAAGGAGGAAACCCATACCCCAGTAAGACTCCCTCAATAAAGTCCCATCACATGGTGTCGTAGGTCTTTCGAGGTTAATTTTCATCATTCCCCTTAGGGACACATTTTTCTATGTATAACTTGAACAGGTCCTCACATATCATGAATGTGCAAGAGTGATCTACCTGCAATAAACACTCTTTGGGATTTATCAACCAGGTAAGCATAGATTTTATTCTTAAACATATCAACTTTGTAATGCATTTGCGAGGTGTTACACCACGCAATTGGCCTCAAGTTAGTAGCATGATTAGGACAAGCGCCTTATGAACCATGGATAATGTGTTGGCATGGACCTTTAAGTAGTCTTCTAGATGCAAGGAAATTCTTGATTACATTATAAACTTCTAGACAAGTTACACTCTATATGCATTTGAAAAAATAGCTATTGTAACCATCTGCTAAACATGGATGTTTTTATCTCCTCATTTGAGAAAGGCTGGAGCAATCATGTTCTCTAATAATCATTTAAGCATGGGCCTTACAATAGCACCTCAAAGGAAGTTTTGGTTCCACCTGGTTCCTTACTAAAAAAAAGAAGAGAAGTGTGTAACCTTGATCTCTCCAGTATCCTGAGGTTCGTACTTTAGCATACCCTGGCTGCCCTGCATAGATTTAATAACCATATTATAGAGCTTTTTGAGTGAGACTTGCAAAAAGGTATGTTGTTTATATTTTGGTCCTCTTCATGCTAGGAATCCTCCTTTGATTTTTGTTATAGAAAAGGTTCTCTTTTAGTTCCAGCCATCATATTATAATAGGTCAAAGACTCTTTTTCTATGGTAGGTCTCATTATTTAAAGGCTTCTCATGTATTGCCTTCTAAACATTGTGTAATTGTTGCAGACCATCTGCAATCTTCACTTGAGTATCTCTAAATTAACTTTTATCCAACATTCTTAAAGGTTGTTTTAGATCCTTTAATTTAGTAACAAATTTGTATATTGGAGTTCCTCTCATATATCCCTACTAAATATCCTTGATTTCTTTGAGAAACTTGGAATTAAGAGCCCACATGTTAAAGAATTAAACTTCTTGGCTCTTGTGTGCTCATCATGTTGTAAACAAACTAACAAAGATGTCTGATTGGATACACCTTCAGGGAGAGCATAAAAAACACTATTAGCCGAACATTATATGCCTTTTCCATTAATTAATACTTTATCCAGCCTTGGGAAGACCCTAGAAGAACCCTTTATGTAGCTCATTCTAAAAGAAGGTCTACACCATTTTATTTTCTGCACAAGGCATCCATTAGTACAGAATGTAAAATCAACAATTTCTCCTGCCTACACCTCATCACCACTAATCTTTCCTTAACCCCTAAGAGACTATTGAAATCCCCACCAATGAGCCAAGACTTAGTGATTCCTGTACTACAAACATACAGTGATACCCTTCTATCATTCCCATGCATAATATAAGTATGAATAACTGTTTAGACTTTGGTAATATTCAGTTGAATTCTAGTTTGATCTATACCACCCATAATCTGGTTCTAGCATGGCTAGTTGCATTTGTAACTGCGCAACACGGTCTTAGTATACTTACGAAAAATTACACGATACTTATTTTTGATAAAGAAAGCTTCTCACAACTCCTTGTTCATGTAGGCTAGTTGGACCTCTTATGTTCCAGCAAACTAGTCCATCTGTGATCTAATAGACGGCCAAAACTATCTTGTAACTCAAGCTAGTAGAAATTCCCAAATGAATGGTTATGTAACGACTAATTACTGATTAATCTTTATTTGGTTGAATTACATCCTCTTAAATATGGTATTGAGCATTTTCAGGCTACTAACTAACAGTCCCAACTTACACCTCTTTATCATTCTGACACACATTAGGACCTCCTTGGCCTTGCACCAAGAAATGAGATGGTCCCATCTACCCCAAAGGTTCGTTGACACCAAATTTGAACATATAAGCCAATTTATCACAGTGTTTCACCAAGTAAATTGGTTCAAAATTAATGACCTATGACTCATAGGAAAGGTGTTAGAATCTGCTATTATGATATGTAAATATTTTTAGAAGATGTTTGCATTTGAGTTCCCTAAAATGTCGAAAAATTCATTCCTTTAGTGCAGGTTTTTACAGATAAATTTGTTGAATTTGGGTTAAGTTTGGTTCCTACCTAGTAATGCCCAATTAATGCAAGTCCAAGTTTTGTAATTCCCTAAGATGTCTACTATAGCTCCATGTTCCCAAACTTGATATTGGATTTCATTTTAGAGGGAAATGGTCAAAATTAAGATGAATGTGCATACATCTAGTTTTGGAACAATATGGGATTTGGAACTTTTTGAGATGATTGTGGCTGTAATCGTTGACATTTCTCAATATGAATGAGTTAAACACCCACCATGGAAGAAGATTCAAGCGGCAGCACTTTTATTAGTGGAGTACAACATTCTAGAAGCCTCCTAGAAAATAGGGAGGGAATATTGAAAATTACAGCTTATGATAAGTGTCATTATCTTTGGATTTTTTATTTATTTTCTACAATATTTTATAAGACCTCATTAGTCCACTTGCCCCACTAATGTTCTGTCTTAATCTAAATTTGGGCTTGGCTCGAATTTGGTCAGACAAATAGGATAATGTCGAAATTCAGACATGAAATTGATGTTCGATACATGGTTTTTTTTAAGGTTGGATAATGCGAACATAGCAAAATGCGAATCAAAATTAAGGTCGAATAATAGAAATATAAAAATGTTGTGTCCATATTTAAAATTCAGATGAAAAATATTTAATAATACCAAATGTTTTTCTAGGTCGAACAAATTCGGTATTTGAGTCGGAGAAATATTTGCCAGCGCTAGCTCATTCCCCTCATTTGGGTATTTATAGACCTAGAGATCATTTCCTCTCTAAAAAAATATCTTACTCTTTATCTCTAGTTTAGAGTGGTGATTTAGATTCTTACCTTTAAAATTTATCTTTGATGGCTCTAAGCCTTTATGATAGAGATTGGGTGGAAAGTTTCTAACCTTTTAGGATCTCTTTTTTTTGGCTTTATCTAACAATCATCTAGACTGTTAGAGAGAGAATCCAAAGAGTAGCATCCATTTTCTTTGTGTTTTGCTTGTGTCTTTGATGATCTTTGGAAGTGTGGATTTATCCTCATCAAGTTGGTATTAGAGTTAAAGCTCCTCCCTTGGTTGTTTGTTGAATCAATCCATCCATCTCCATTGATTCACTCAAGACTCCCCAAATCCATCCCCCGAAATCCATACTTTGGTTTCTCCAAATTAGTCTCATTCGCCCACCTCAATCAATTCTCTTTAGCCTACAAGGAAATCCCAAAATAGCCCAAACATAATCCCCAACACAAACACAACCCTAAACTCCACAAAAAAGGCCTTCACAAAAGCTGCAGAAATCCCCAGGGTAGAGACCACCACGGTCCGTGGTGCTTTTCCACCCTCCATGTTCATTGATTTTCTAACCCCCTTTCTCTCTAGTGTTGACCATGAACCCCTAGTGGTAGACCCCATTCTTCGTGGTCTCCAATTTTTATTCTAACCCTTTATTCTTTGCATCAATATATCTAAAGAAGGAGGCCCTCCTCAATCTAGGGCCATTCCTCTTGAACAAGCCCTTAACATGAGGAGAGATGAAGCCATCATTGAGCTTCAAGAGCAAGTGAGAGGGCAAAAGGGAGCTTGAGCAAGTAAAAAGTCCAACCAACAAGGTCATCACTACCAAGAGCCTGATGTCAGCCCAATTGGCATAGCCTATTCATCCTCTTATGAAGATTATGATAATGAGGATAGAGGAGTCAAGGGGATAAGGCATCCAAAGGAAAAATCTAGTGAAGAAGAAGTAGAAAATGATGTGCCCACTTTGGTCACCCCAGATGTTGGTGAATTGTTGGTCATTCGAAGAGCTCCACATCCCAATAAGGTTCCCCTCGAATATCGTCAAAGGGAGAAAATCTTCCATACTAGGTGTGCAATTGGAGGCAAGGTGTGTGCGCTAATCATTAATGGAGGAAGTTCTTGTATGAATATGACATCAATGACTCTTATCGATGAGCTTCAATCAATAACTAAGATGCATGATACTCATTGTAAGTACACGAGTGTTGTATTCTAGATAAAATATCATCCACATAGACCAGCGCAATCTACCAAGCTTAAGTCATTTTAAAAACGCTAAGCGGAATAAGTTATCAATTTGGTTTCTTACCTAGGACTATGTAAGCCTTGGGAATTCAATCAATCAAAAAGCATCTAGGGATCTGTTTTGCCTACAATAAGTTGAAATCCATAAACCAAACATGTGCTTATCTTGAGTAGTTTGATTCAAAGGATGGCAATCATATAAACTCAATCTTTTCTTTCAAAATAAATTTAATTAGTAAGACTAACCCAACCGCTAATTTTTCAAACGATTCATAATATAGTCTACATTAAAGATCATTATTATAAATTTCTTCCTCTTAACATACTACTCTCTTTTAAGAATCACTAAGCAAAGTCCACTCTTGTTAGTCTCAAATTATGTTTCCCCTTTTAGTACCTCACCCAATTAATCAAATATATGCAAGCAAATTCGTTAAATTCACTCATAACAAATCAAGCACAATGTATATTGAATAAAGCCAAATGAGAATCAAGCACAAGATTGATAAAATTAGGATTCGAACATCTTTGTTTGGCTAGCAAATCCCTAGACTAAAGAGTCATTAACTCGTGTTAATTGAAACAAAATCAAAAGCGATTA
The DNA here is from genome assembly GCA_029747015.1 of Carnegiea gigantea. Taxonomy (NCBI): domain Eukaryota; kingdom Viridiplantae; phylum Streptophyta; class Magnoliopsida; order Caryophyllales; family Cactaceae; genus Carnegiea; species Carnegiea gigantea. The sequence continues at coordinate 440,672 of JAKOGI010000219.1, forward strand.
AACTAAACTTGATTCAAACTACAAATCTAAAAGAGTTCAAGAAGTAAAAGGGAAGAGAAATGCTCCAACAATGGAGATTCTAAATCTTTCAATCTTTAAAGATTCTCTTGCCAAAGTTGTAAATTCCTTCACCTTGATCTGGTTTTACTCCAAGTCAATAAGAAAAATGGTATAATTTTGGGGGAAAATGAGAGAAGGGATGTATGATCCTCTTTTCAAGCAGTCGAGAAGAGCCCTAAATTAGCCAATCCCAAGCATCCTCAACCACAGGATGAGAGGAAACTAAAAAGTCTTGGGAGTTGTAGGCCACCATGGAGCCTCTGTGGTCCTCTCTATCTCAACCTTCTCTTTCTCTTCTTCTTACCACGTGCACATGAACTAGGGGGCATCTGTGGTGGTCAATTTAGTATCATTTGGAGGGTCAACATTCGGTTAAAAAGGTCTTAAAACCTATAAAACACTTCAAACAAGCATACCCAAGCATAAAATGGAAATAAGGGCATAAATCATCCTCTAATGCACTCAATCCCCTAAGAAATGCAAGAAAATGACCTAAAAACGATGCACATTTTAAGCACTTATCAATGCATCCAGCTCCTTACATTTTAAAATGGCTCAAGTAAGGAAGTAAGGTAAACATTTCTAGACAATCTCACATCTCGTTTTCGGTTGGTCCATATTATGGCGAAGTGTTATATGACGCCCTCCCTATCGATTCATGTCATTTATTGCTTGGTAGACCTTAGTTATATGATAATCATGTGATTTATGATAGGTACGCTAATACTTATTCACTCAAACACAATGACAATAGCCTCACATTTTCCCCTTTACCTTCGCCCAAACCTCACAAAATTAAATTGGGGAAGGAAAGTAAGTCAAGCGTTTTCATGAGAGAAACATGGGTAGAGTGTGCCACTAGTAAGAGCAAGAATCGAATTGCCCTACTAATAGTAAAACTAAACACAAGTGAGGAAGTGACACCTTTATCCCTCATAGCTCACCAAGAGCTTGAGGATGAAGTCCCACAAGAGCCCATTACTAAGGTCTCATTGCCCATCATATTAGTCTTGGAAGAAAACATCAATGATGATGATCAAACCATGCTTGACCCCTTTCATAAGCACAATGAGTTTGCGTTATCTTGTGATAAGTATGTTGGGATCTTCATTAGCTCATGAGGCGGGCTACTTATTACTTTGGTGCTCTCCCTAAGATGTTCAACAACTCTTATAAATTCAACTACGGGGGAGTTCTTAGCACATTGGGTATTTTAAAACCCAAAGGCGGGAGCAAGCTTCCACGGTTGCTGTCAATGGGTTCAAGCCCTAAGGGTTTGAGGGCAAAACCTTCTCAAATGAGGGAGGCTAATACATATTGAGACTCCCTTGGCCTTGCATCAATAAATGAGATGGTTTTATGTACCCCAAAAGTCACTTGGCACCAAATTCCAACAAATAAGTCCAATTTATCATGGTGTTTCACCTAGTAAATGAGTTCAAAAATTAATCATCTATTACTCATTGGAAATTTGTTCGACTCCACTATTGACATATGTAAATATTTTCAGAATATGTTTGTGTTTGAATACCCTAAATGGTGACAACTCTATTACTCTAGTGTAGGTCTTCATTGGTAAATCTACTGAATTTGGGTTGAGTTTGGTTCCTACCTAATAATGCCCAATTGATACAAGTCTAAGTTTTCTTAATTCCTTAAGATGTCTATTTTAGCCTATGTGCTAAAAATTAGCATTGGTCATTTTAGAGATGAGTGTGCATAATATCCAGTTTTGGAGCAGTCTAGGTTTTGGCTCTTTTTGAGGAGGTTGTAGCTATAATCCTTGGCATTTCTTAATATAGAATGAATATACCCCCATTAAGAAAGAGGGTTCAAATGGCAGCACTCCAATTGGTGGAGTATAACCTTCTAGAAGCTTCATGAAATTTTGGTAATGAATTCTAGAAATTAGCACATGATAGTTATCATTATCTTCAGATTTATTTTCTAGGACGTTTTGTAGGACTGTCACTGGTCCACTTGTCTCATTAATGTATCAGCTTATTTCCCTCATTTTTGGATATTTATAGATCATTTCCCTTAATGTAAGCTCAAATTTGATAAATGAATGAATTGAAGGGCTAGAGGTAATTTCCTCTCTTAAAAATCCATTAATCATTATCTCTAGTTTAGAATAGTGATTTAGAGCCTTTTCTTTAAAATTTTTCTTTGGTGGCACTAACCCTTTTAGAATAGAAGGATTAGGTGGAAAGTATTTAACCTTTTAAGATCTCATTTTTTGGCTCTATTCTCACAATCGCCTACATTGTTAGAGATTAAATCCAAGGAGGAGCATCCATTCTTTTTGTCTTTCTCTTGTGTATTTGATGATCTTGAGAAGTGAGGATTCATTCCCAACACATTCCCTTCCTCAACTTGAACATATGTCTCTTCATCTTCAGTTCATGTAATGTTATTATCCTTTTTCCTTCTCCAAACCACTATACTTGTCTTCCTACAATACTCTTTGGAATGATTAACCATATGATAGTGTGACACTTTAATGGCTTCCATTCATAGTTCACATCCTGGATAATTAAGTCTCATATCTTATCTATGAAGTTACTTGGGTTGGAAATTCAACACTATGTCCAATACTAAGAAGATTCTAGCAAACCCTTGTCTTTAATTTTGACTATGTAGACTTATTGTCTATGATAGGTTTACCTATCGTACTTGCTATCTTGCTCAATTTTTCCTTGCTCTAAAATTTAGGCCCTGACTCAAGAAGACTATTCAAAGCTAGAACTTTAGCAATTACTTTTTTATCGATTCGCTTGCCAACAGACTAAGTCTTTATAATAAGGTGGCTCTTATTAAAATAGATGAAATTTTATCAGAATACATCATCTCTCTCTAAAATACAATGAAATCAAATAATCAAGACTCTATTAGGCTTTAAAATTGTATTATCAAAAGCCTTTGTTCCCAATTTTTTGTTTAAAAAAGAAAACCTTCAATCACCTTTAAGAAAGTAATGGTCGCCAAAACAAACCATATAATGGATGATTGTTAATAATCTATCTCCCATTGTGTATAAGTTATATATATACATTGGATCTTCATGCCATTGTTTGATGAAGGTTAAACAAAATTTAGCTTAAAACTCATATTATGATGCATAGACAAATCAACATTTCCTTCATCATTGAGCTCATAATTATCAAACTTTGCAACCTATGAAACAAATCGCCGCCTTCTTTGCAAAGACTTAATTAATCCTTCTTGCAACAAACGTTATTTCTCATTTCATCTTCAGAGGATAATTGCATTTTAGCTTATTATTAGTAGTTGTCACTTATTCATTGGATTTAGAGTTATTTGATCTATTCCTAGCTGATTCCATTTCATCGACTATATTTTGTCTAGCTTCATTATTTAAAATCAAAGCAAAATTAATCACAAAAGTAGAAGAGGACGAGTGAGATGGATCTCATCCATTAATATTTTTGGTCCTTCCTTCATTTTAGTGAGTCAGACCTTCTCTCCCTTTGTTCTCTCTCATCTATATTTTTAAAATATATTAAGAAGCTTTTATTTTTCATTTTATATATTCTAAAACTTTTTGAAATGTTAAAAGATTCATTTTGAGTTTAAAACAATTTTATAAAAATGCGAAAAATTTGTAAATTGTTGCCAAAAGTTTATCGATGAATAATGGTATTTTGGACACAAACTAAAATACAGTGACACGAGAGCACAAAAAGAAAACTACAATGCAAAATGGATAAAGGAAAAACATATGACTGGTGACATTCCAATCCAAGGGCCTCCAATTGTATTAAAGACATGTTGCAGTTGCATACTTACCATTATCTTATATCTTCCATAGTTCATCTTATTAAAAGAGTGAGCCTCTCTTAGGATTAATTTATTGCGTATAAAGAAAATGAACTGTGATTAGCAACATAATCATGGATTAGTCTTGGAGAAAAGTAATAGAGGTCTTCTACTTTATTTGTTTCTATTAATTTTCAATCTATAAGTCTTGGTAGAATAATAGCTCATCTTGGAGACTCTTATTTCCTTAAGGGACAAAGTTAGATTTCGGGTTTGTATGGTTGCAGCTATGGGTCTTGTCCTATAGTATAAACAGTCCAGCTACCTTGAGTTGCAATCAATGAAAGCAAGAATAATACAAAGACCTTCGTTTTCATTCTTCTTTTGCTTCCTTTGTTTCTTAAATTTACCACAGTATCAAGGAAGCAACTTGATCTCTAGCTCATCTTCTTATGGCCTATATGGTTATATATGTCATTTGCAGTTGCAAGGAATAAAATCAGTCACCTTATTGCTGAACCCCTTTGATCCCTTTTTTGTTCATGCTTCAAGTCACCCTGGACAAGTGTTGGTTGCAATTGTCTTCAATGGGGAAGATTTTAACTTATGGAAGATATCTAACATTATTGCCTTGTTAACAAAGAATAAACTTGGTTTCATCAATGGAGGAATGGAAAAGCATGGTGAATCGATTCTTTGTGAGATGCAGTTATTCTATCCGAAATGACACATTACGTACCCTGTTATTATCTAATATTTATTCAGAATAAATAATTAAATTAGAATTTTAATATGTTTTTGTTTAATTTGTAGGAATTGTGGAAATTTGAAAAGAATGAATAAATTGTTTACTAAAAGAGATATAAGAAAAGATGTTGGATCAAATGAAAAAAAAGGAGGAAGAATATAGCCCAGTAATCCGACATTCTCTCTGTCAAGATTGGGCATGTTCTGCTTCTTTCCCTTCGGCCCAAGTGACTAGCCCCGAACCCAACTTTCCCCTCCCTTCCCATGTGTGCTGCACATAACCTGAGCCTCCTCCCCCTCGGCTAAGCTGAGGAGGCCCGACCCGGTGTCTCAGTCCATTTCCTTCTTGCTCAGCTGAAACTACCTTCCTTCCCCTTTCCTTTTATTCTTTTGGGAAATTTACCAAATGATGTTGTTTAAATTAACACTTTTCACTTTTGGAGTTTTATTACTTAGAGGTGTTATTTTTGTCTAACACATCTTTTGAGAGGGTCATTTCATATCCACCCACAATGACTGAACTGCCCTTAATGAACCCTGACCAATTTGGGGGTAAAACTCAGCTAAAGACATGATTGGGGTTTGCTAGCTTGCCAAAGAAGACTCCCAAAGAGGAGACTCACCCATTTCTGAGCTCTTCCAAGTTGTTAATGGCTGAGGAAGAGGCAGGTGAGGGTGGGTTCTAAACTGAAGGTGGTGAAGGGAGCTTGTGTTGGTGCACGAAAGATGCCATTTTTGTGAAGGATCGAAAGGGAATAAGCACTTCACAGGGAGGCGAGCATTATGCATGTGGTGTGGTTTGTGAGCTCTGGATTACTTCGTGTTTGCATTGTACACAGGTAAGTGAGTTAATTAGTAATGTAATTTATGTGTGTCAATTTAATTTTTAAATTGCGGGATGTAGAGATATCGAGGGTTTGTACTATTATTGGAGAAGGTGGGATTGGTGTAAGAATAAGGTATGGGTGTTGAGGTTGGAGATGAGGGGTTTCTGTAGTTGTGGTTAGTTTCAGCTTGAATTGAGTTCATGTTTGCAATTGTACGAGTAGTGTGGTTGTGGTGCTGAATCTATGATGCATGTGCTCCAACGGTACTTGTTTGGTATGCATGTGCTCATTTGTGCTGGTTAACCCGAACATGTGTGTTAAATAACCCGAGTTAACAATTGCACAAGTGGTAGTTGTAGTTTGGGGTCACCTTGATGTGAAATGCTTGTTAAGTGGGTAACCCCTAAATGCGTATTGAATAACTCAGGATGTAGTAGTAGTTAGCCCAGTAACTTGTATGGACTCACTCGGGTTAATCGTTAAACGAATTGTGGTTGTAAATGTGGTTTGGAGTGTGGCTCTCTTCTAATAGATGTGTAGAATAACTATAATTGATGTGGACAGGTGTAGTTAAGTCGGTGATGGTGTCAATATCTTCATTTGCATTGGACAACCCGTAAGTGCATACTGAATAACCAAGGATGTAGTAGTGGTTAACCCAACTATGCGTGCTGAATAACCTGGATTACCTGTGGGATAAGCAAATGGATAATGAACTATGTACACAGAAAAAACCTGTGGAATACAGTACCATGTGCTAGTGTTAGTGGTGAATTGAGTTTGATATTTGTTATAAACCATGTTAGCGTTGTATGACAAGTTATAATTAGATATGTTAGGGTGTGAAGGTGGTATACATTTATAGTGTGGAATTGGTGCTGACAAGCATGTGTGCATTTGCAGATGATAGTTAGTGTGGATCATAATGGAAGGACAAAATGCCGTTGGAGGAGGGGGTTATAGTAGGGAGATGACATTGTATATATGTTGGGGAGGGTTTTTAGAGGAATGTCGAGGGGGAAGTTATGTCACAAGGGGGAAGGAAAGACTGTGTGGGTGAAGGAAAACATGGGTGTGCTTGAAGTGTTGTGATTAGTGGAAGATGCAATGCGGGAGGGTATAAGGGGTCGGCTAATATGGTATAGTTTGAAGTGTAATCGATTGGAGTTATGAAGGGCACCGATGAATGCGTGTACCTTATATGGCAGGGAGTAAAGGTCCGTGTGTGGGACGGTTATATGGGAATGAAGCATATAAAGGGCAATCTAGGGGGGTGGCTATAGTGATCGTTGGAGGGGTAGAGCAACTGTCAATGCTGTAGGTGATGTTGCTCGCGGGGTGGACGGGAGAGTGGTTATGGACCACATTGTAAGGTAAGAAGCGTTATTGTAGACAAGTATGTGGCTGTGGGTTGTAATTTGTAGTGCTTAGAAACAATGACTGATCATGTGTAAAATTTTTATTAATCTGCAGGGATGCTGCGCAAGGTAATACAGAAGTAGGGGGTGTTGATGAGGCTGCTGTCGTCAAGGAACGTACCAACACGATAAGGAGTTGTGTCTCGTTCAATATACCTGATTATGAATATAGTGATTTAAGCTCCAACTCTGATGACGATGAAGCCAGTAATGGTGTAGTCTGGCTAACATCGAGGGTGAAAGTCGAGGTGTACAGAAAGAGGATGCTGATATGAAAGAACGAAATCAAAGGAAAAGGGCAGCTGTTTGCTTCTGCGAGTGAGGTAAAGATAAGTATATGGAAGTATACGATAGCAAACACATTTGAATATAAGTATGTACAAAATTGTCGGTAACAAATTACTATGAAGTGCACTGCAGAAGGATGTGGATTTTACGTCTGTGTCAGGGGCCACCTAAAAAGAGGTAGAATGATTATGAAGGAGTTTGTAGCAGGGCACATGCATAGTGTGGGAGATAAGTGGCAAATGGGGAAGTGGGGGAGAAGGCAAATGAGAGCGATTCTCCCTAGGAGTCTCATTAAAGGGAAGGTTCGACTAACTGATAGTTACACACCACCGGAGATATTAAAGGATTTACAGCTAGAGATGGGAATGAAGGTACCATATATGCGGTGTTGGAGGGCCCGTAAGCATGTGTAGTTGCTAGCAAATGAAAGATCGGAGGACCATTGTAAGCTCTTGCCCTGGATGCGTACAGCTATTGTAAGGGCTAATCCTAATTCAAGTGCATTCTGTGAGTTGGAGGGATCCAAGTTTAAGGTATGTTTATTAAATATGGTGTATTACTGAATGGGTTCATCCTTGAGTGTAGGAAGATATTGTTTGTAGATGGAGCTCATTTGGGTGGCCCGTATGAGGGGACTATACTGTCAGTTGTTGTACTTGATGTGGATGACCACTTGTTCAACCTTACATATGCAGTTGTGTCAGCGGAGAGCAACAATGAGTGGTTCTGGTTTTTAACTGTTCTATGTGAATGTCTGGCTGGAATGCAGCCTGTGATCATGAGCAATAGGAATCAGGGGCTGCTGTCTACAGTGCCGAGGGTGATTGGTATTGAGAACCACAGCTACTATTTAAGGCACGTACGGGAGAACTTCCTTGCGTACGCAGGGAAGTTAGTGATTCGACGACAGGCATCGAAGGACTTGTTGAAGGAGGTGTTCAACAAGGTTGCGTACGCCCCTACCGGGGCAGAGTATGGAGCAGCAATTGAGAAGTTAAGGAAATACAAGTCGCAGTTGGCAACTTGGGTGGAACGTAATGCGCCTGAATGTTGGGCGCAGTCAAAATTCTCAAATGAGAGGTGGCTTAGGTTGAATAACAATACTATGGAGAGATGGAACAACTAGATGTGTTCATTGCGGCACATGTTAATCTCGTGGCTTGTGAGTGGACATATACAGAAGTTTGGTTTGAAAGTTGATAAGCAGAAGACGGAGTTACAAAAGTAGAAGAATAGTGTAGGTGAGAGGATTGAGATGAAGCTGAAGAAGACACTCACCAACATTGGTTCTGTAGCAGATGTGAAGCTATTTAACATAGCCCTTGGAGAGTAAGGTGTGCTGCTCACAAACAATTGAAGCCTAGTGGTCAACCTTGCATGAATGACGTGTAGCTGCAAGTGGTGGCAGTTAAAGGGGCTGCCGTGTGCACATGCAATGGCAGTAATTGATAAGCAGAAGTTGTGGGTGTATGACTATGTCAGCAACTGTTACAAGGTGGCAGCTAGAATACGATATACATCAACAGCATACATCCAATGAAGACGCCTGATTCCGCAACCGTGGATAATGTCAGGATAGTGGTTGTTGGTAGGGAAGCATAGGATGATGGATATAATCGAAGAATCCTTCCGCTAATAAACCCATGTCCCCAAGGCAGACCACGCTAGACACAAATTGAATCTCAAAGGTAAGATGTCAGAGTCAGGAGGTCCTTTAAATGCTTGAGAGTTTGGACACTATCAGAACACGTGCAGGAATCCACGTACTGATTTCAATGTAGATGAGACAGGTGTTGTTGTACCTGTGGAGGATTTGTTTGAAGGCAATTACGCACAGCAGTAACATGATGGTAAGATGGCATTCTTTTACAAAGTTCCTGGGATAGTTGTACTACTTTTGTGGGTTACCAACCTAATTGGCGGTCTTCAGTCAGTTCATGTACGCGAGGTTAGCCTGCAATCTTTAATTTGGGACGCTGTGTATGTTGGTTTGGGGTTTTTTTGGTTTTTGTTGCACTGACGTCATGTATTGACATCTTCCTATGAATTTCCCGGGAATTTATATATTCAGATGGGGTATGCATAGTGGGGCATATAAACACCTACCCCAGGTTATCTATACTCAAAACCCAGGATGTGGTCAGGGTTGGTGACTGGAATTTATGCAACGAGTCAAATTACAGTGTCAACATTTCAAGTGAATCACGCAAAGGGGGAGGTGGAAAGTAAGTAATGATAGGTTTGGGGGAATTCATATCATGTTCGGTGTGAACATAATACTTGAGGATAGGGGAGGTCCACGTACAATATGGAAGTTACTACTTACCATCATAAATGAAGGGGAAGGTTTGTGGTAGATAACTTGGTACACTGCCTCCCTGTGAAGTGTACTTTAGTAACGTTTAATGTGAAGGGAATCTAATAATGACAATTCAATGCCATGTGCAACATTGATGGAGAGGTTAATGTAGTGGGTATACCTTATTACAAAAGGCACCTATGGGAAGCCTGTGTCATGCACACAACAGATTTGGGAGTAGTTACAAAGTATATATAATTTCTGCATCTGTCCACCCAAACAGTAACCTCAGACTCAGAGTCCACATGCAAGGGTTATGCAATGGAGACGTACACCTACAACTGCGGACTTGATGTCAAAATATTTGAAGGTGACGGTGAATATCGGCGATGATATGCCCGATTCGAAAAGGGTAAGTCTCGTGCCACAGTTGACATAAAGTTTTTGTTTATTTCAACAAGTCAAACTCTACACTAACTGACCTCAACAAGTTGTCCTCGTTGTGTTTGGAATGACGTTTGGTGCAGGACGACGTCGCATGTGACTACTTTCATTTGATAGACCCGAACTTCCCTGGAAGGGCGAAGGACGTCATAGACGATCTTATACGTGAGCATGGCCTATAGAGGGACTGGGTTATTGATGACCGGAATGCCTAACTGTGGACTTATGAGGAGGGTATGCGCGTTGATACTGAACAGAGGGCAGAAGTAGAGACGCTAAGGAAGCTGCTCAGAGTAGCCGTTGCGATAATTGCTACTCTGCTTGCGATCTGCATGCGGTGAAAGTCGGCGTGAGGGGACCATGGTGCTCCATGGGGCACGTCTTTTTTGGGATGACCTTTACGTCTGCATGGATGGGTTATGTGTCTCGGCTGTGTTAGTGGGCGTCGAAGGGTTGTAAGTATTGGTCATTTCTCTTGTACGACTTGCGTTTGCCCTTCTACATGGTTCTCATCATACGTAAGGTTCAGTTGGAACACTTTCATCCTGGCGTAGGCGGGGGGTTTTTTTTTTGGGTGAGGGGGACGACTCTTTATGTACAGTACTATATTCTCATCCTATCAACTCAAGTCGTTAACTATGTAATGTGTGAGATACGACAACAGTATTGTATGTGTGGTCCAACCATGGGAAGTTGTAAACTTATCGTCATAGTAATGAAATGTGAACTTTAATTATGCACTATGTCTGTTATTACCTAAATTGAGTAATAGTGGATGCTCCCGGTAGATTGGAATTAATGAACCTCAAAAAAAGGAAGAGTATGGAATTTGGTGGAAATTGACAAGAGCATAGTTGTTGACAAATATATGTGAATCTTAGCGTGTGCTACATAGGAAATCAAATAGTGTACGTTCAATCCACAAATGTGAGGTCCCCACTTCATAATTGGATGAGGGTGAAAAGGTGATGTGAACCAAAAAGATAGGGGCCCGCTACTATTTATGATGGTGGGTTTGGCGAGATACCTACCCCCATTTTGAAGGGAAAAAATTCCGCCAAAGACATCCCCCATCATGAGATCATACACTCTGGGTCATTCATATTTAATCCCTACTGCTCCCCAACCCCATTCAATGCACAAACTTCCCCCCCTCAATACATAAGCATTTATCACAGAAGTTGGTGTGTTTCACCCATACCAATCACATTAAAAACCCCATTCAATCTATTACAACATACTAATGTCAATGCCTTTATAGGAAGACATTCAGCTCATCATCCTTTGCAACCGTGGTCAGCCTGCTGACATCATCCCAGCTCAGGGTGATAGATATCAGAGGCACACAGTTTGCCACACGGTATAAATGCATCCCAATCAATGCCATACATGTATTATTATTATTATGTGCTTACATGCCGGCACAGTGTTATTTACATGCGGGTTGTCCATGTCATGTCATGCAAAGGAAGCGTAAATGCTTTCGGTGGGTGGATGATCATCTCACCAGGGCAAAGAAGTTATCTGTGATGACCCTTAAAGCACAAAATCGGTCATTGCGTGCTGATTTGTTGACTGTAACTGCCATTCTCTACCAGCACATGGACACGGAAATGGGTGTCAAGTTACTAGTCCAGGATGCCATCAGCGGTCAATTAATGTCCATGTGTATGCGTCACTGCGTTTATCGTACACATGATGATATTCACAGGTGTCCTCATCTAATCTCACTTACCGGATTTTAGGTTGGACTTTTTTGGGTTCGTTACTATGTTTAAGTCAGCAGTTGGGAATGTGTTCATAAATTAGTACTCCCCGACAGCAGTAGTTATGTTTTGTGTCACATACTGGAAGTTTACTGCAAAACTGAAGCGTAACTTCCAGTATGTGATAATTTTTCTTCTCCATAAAATAACTTCACCTTGTTTTTGTACATCCGCCTTATACAATGGTGTGTATGTGTGGGTATCAAGTACTGGCCCACATGCAGTGCTTGTGTACAGTGTCATGTAAGTAGCCCGGGTTATTATATGTGTGAAAGCCAGCTTATATATTGGAATACACTGTTAACGTTTCCTACGGGAAAACTCTCCATTGGCAATGACCAGCCATTGGGGTCAACCAACATGTTAATATTCCCATGTATAAAGGTCGCTGACCCGGGTTGTCGATGTATCCACCACAGAGATATGATACACAACGTCCATATCCCTACGTTCAGTAACCAAAGGTTGTCAATATATAGACGACATGTAACAGAGGGTAAGGTGCAATATGTCAGTAGACTGGGGGGCCTGCCATTTATCAACACAAACTCCAGGAGGGGCCACAGCATCGGTAGTCCTTGTTGTCATGTTGTGACCTTCAGAACTGTCCCCTGGGATGTGCCCTATTGTTGGGAACGTTGCATTGTCTTCCCCACCCTTAAGCTCACTGCTATCATGTTCAGTTCCTTCCTGTAATTCAGTCCCGGCCCTTGCCAAAGTCTCCAATCCACTCTCACTATGTATGCTTCCAGGTTGACGCCTTGCATCCGGATGCTCACTATGTGCCTCACACATATTCAACCTCGCCTCCAACTCCTTTGCACGAGTCATCCAAAATTGCAACCTTTTCTCTATGTCTATATGCTTCCTTTTCTCGACATGTCCTCACGTACGCACTTGAGGTAATATACCAGGCAATCGTCAGCAGATGCGCACACCAAGCACTGTCACTTAGGTGCACGACACCAAAATAACAGCGACTCCTATAGCTATCTCAAACTAGCAGCACTGACCTCTCTGTCAAGGAGGTAATCGGAACCCATCTATCCCCATGAAATCCCTAACAGTGTGCACCATCATCTCCTCCTCTCGAGGGCGTAAAACAGGGATGACCTCTAACGACGACAAACACAAGTCATAAGGACGACAAATAAAAAAAAATTGCGACTCCCATTCATTCACTTACACGATGTTGGAACATTTATCCTACCTCCGACTCTTTGATTTTTGCCACCAGCTCAAAGGCATCGTACCTTCCCCCATGGTCCACACTGCCCTAACTTGCCAACCGAGGGAACCTGCCCTTGTTATGTTTCGCAAACCCTGTAGTGCTCGTAGAACCACGCCTGCAACAACAATAAAGAAGTGTATGAAACCGAATCTTGAATTACCAATATAATGAACCCACTTACGATAGCACTAATGAAAACTCGTCTGAATAAAAAGGGAGAATCCATTCACTTGAAAATCCGAAACAGGCCCCTCCAACTTGCTCTGCATCTCCTCAGCTGCTTCCATAAAAATGCGCCACATAGCTTTGGCCCAGGCATATTTGCGCAATCTACGAACATCCTCCATATAAGCCTGGACAGACCATGCAGTTCCGTATGGGGTTCTCGGGAACATGACCCCACTCATCACCACCCAAGCATATAGGCTCAGCCACAACCCTAGCTTCTCCGGCTCTCTGTTCGCATCCAACAGCTTCTTCATAACCTTAATGTAGCTCCTGAACACTAGCTTCTTATTCCCTTTTTCCCTCTTCAGTTTGTCACTCTTTTCTGTTATGTACTATGTCATGTGTAGCCGTACCAACCTCGCGAGCTTAGTCATGGAGAAATCATCCTCCCTAAACTCTACTCTCTTCCCTGTCACTGGTAAACCTGTGAAGAAGGCCACATCATACACAGAGAAGGAAACGAACCTCCCAGTAAGCCTAAACGCCTTCCTTCGCGGCACCCATGCCTTCACCAATGCAGTTGTCGACTCCCTTTGCATGGAAAATGGTCGATACTCCAGTATCGGCTTCAAAATCATCCCCTCAATTGCTTCCCTCTGGTGTGTCTCGAGCGTCTTGTTGAATTTATAAATCTTTTCTAATGTACACCTCCCCCTCACACTCACTGGAACTGTGGCCCTCACACCCCTTCTATCCTTATCAAACATAAACCCATCACCAGCAGCCTTACGCCTCGACCGCCTACCTTCCATGATGGGTTGTCTCCTTCTCTTCCGACTTTTGCCCTTACCACTACCATCACCACTGTCAGCATCGGCGTCTATCGCATCATCACCATCGCTACCAAAAACTCTAACATCTTCACCACTGTCGTCCACCAACAATACACTGTCTTCCGTACTGGCCCCCTCCTTTGAAGGCAGAAACTCACTCCCCGAGGACACTTCCCAATCCTCATCTATTACAGAACCCTTCCGAGGACCTCCAGTACGTGACGATCAAGCCCCTGTCCTCACAGATGACCTGACCTATCGTTTTGGTCCACTTCTTTTCATTATGACCTGCATGATATCACCAGAATACGTCATTCCAGCACCCTCAGCATAAAACCATACACACCCACATTGCATACAAGTAACATATGCTTCACACAAACTGACTAACTCACACACCATTTTAAGTAATACCATCATTACATATATCCTGGGTTACACATTTGCAATTTCAGGGTTACTCACGTGCAACAACATATTCCCCCTAAGCTATTTGCAGGAATATATTATGCAAAAGCTACATCATCCTCTACATCTAGGGTATATGATGGTAACTTCTGGATACCCACATTATGTAAAAAACCAATTCACATTACTAAGTCTTTTAACCTAGGATATACAAATGCAGTTACAGGGATACTAATATATACCTACTTACCCTGGAACGGGGCTACATGTTGCACACAATTCACAACTGCAATAATTGCTTAACTTAGGTTACATAAGTACTAGTTATGGGATAATCATATTGTGCAAGCCATTTACATACCTACTATTTACCTTGAGATACACAATTGCATACTGTGGGTTAGTAGTACTTGGCAAAATCAACTCATCTATTTAGTGTGCTCCATGGGGGATACAATTTTCACTTAACATTTTAGGAACACAATCCACAAACATTCTCAGTGTTCACCATTATATATACAATTGCAATTACTCGCATATTCACAATATGGACATAATTTACTCTTTATCCTGGGATCTACAACTAAATCTTCTAGGATACTGTTATTGTCAAAAATCATTCCACATATGTATTTAGGGTTTACCCTCGGATATATACTTGCATCTACTAGGATACTACTACATAGGAAAAAATTCTCATACCTATCTAGTGTTTAGTAGGACTTGCAATTGGCATTTATAGGCTACATTTGGAAACACAACTCACTCACTTCCAGTTAACCCTGTGATATACAAATGCAGCTTCTGGGATACTCGCATTTCAGAAACAATTCACATCCAGCAAATGAGTGTCTCACCTAGGATATATAATTACACCTTGCAAGAACCTCACATTATGCAAACCAATTACCAACCATACTCAATACTTAGCCCAAATTACACAAATGCATTTTTTGGGATATTAGGGGATAGCAATTCACAAAGTGTTCTCTCCTGAAATCTTACACCATGCCTATACTTCAACAATACTAGACCATAACAACCACCAACTACTTATACAAATTACACTATAGTTGACCCCTTCCCTACCTCACCACCACCGACATCCATTTAGTCTAGAGATTAGGTTATCCACTATGCAATTCGGGGATACTGTAACTATGCGAACTACTTACAACCTACTCAATGCATGTGTTCCCTCCCAAATGTCCACCTTTTCTAGTACAACTACAACTCATTCTCTAACTCCTTTGCATTTATAAACCAACTACACCATTCGTCATTCACTCCAAACACACATCACAATCCCTCTCCTCCCCTACCATTCACCAATCCAAACTGAAATTGAACATCCTCTATCACATATTACAACAAGAACCACCAAAATTACACACAATTAAACAAACAAAACCCTTACCTTTGAGATCTGCACAGCAACTTAGCCAAATACCTTGGTCCCTCACCAAGCGAGCACCAGCAGTCCATAATTGCGCAACCTTCGTAGCTTCTCTGCTGTCGGGATCAATGGCTTCCACTTCCTCAATGTCCCCTTCAACCACGACCCTTCCCATTGATGGTTATATGGAGGTTTCTCACTCTCAACTTCTCCCTCGCACCCTCCTTCAACCTCTATCACTTAATTTTTTTAAAGATATGAATGAAATGGGGGAGGGGCAACTTTGGCACATTAGCCTCCTTCTCTACCCCTGCGCTGACACGTCAACAGACATAAGGGGCCCATGTGTTAGACAAAAACAACACCTCAATCTTCCAAAGTGAAAAGTGTTAATTTAAACAACACCATTTGGTAGATTTCCCTATTCTTTTTATTTTCCTCTGATTTGCCAGTCATGTAATATCGCCATCGCCTTTTTCCTTTTACTTCTTCTTGTTCCATCTAGTAAGCCAAGACCCACCCTCTTTCTTTACCTTTGCCTACTTCCTCATCCTAGTAAATGCATACCACCCCATTGGTGTTCTTTTTCTCTCTCCTCCTTCATTCACCTTTATCCATTCTTTCATAATTACTTTCATTAATCATCTAGTTGTTACCTTTATCTCAAACATCAAATCTCCTTCACTTTCTCATCAATTTAGAGAATTAAGTGGAAATTGAGGACGAGCTCTTCAAGGTACAAGGTAGTTACAAATAAGGAGTTAATTGAAGAATTGATGTTGGAGAGCTTTAAATTTATCCATAAAAATCATAACTCTAACTTGAGATCGAGCCAAGTAGAAGTGAGGAGTAGATAGTAGTTTCGATTTTCATTTTTTTCCTTCTAGTTTTTTTTTCCCCCATTCTTAGTTTATATCAAGGCTGTA
Organism: Carnegiea gigantea; assembly: GCA_029747015.1. Lineage (NCBI taxonomy): Eukaryota > Viridiplantae > Streptophyta > Magnoliopsida > Caryophyllales > Cactaceae > Carnegiea > Carnegiea gigantea. Next base: position 457,263 of record JAKOGI010000219.1, read on the forward strand.
CACCTATCAAGAGAATGTGAAGAATGGGTGTAATTGTTTCTAACTTTGCTTGATTCAAGTTGAATTTGGTTCTTTGAGTCAAATTTGCAATTGTCGTGAGTTGAAATCGAGTGTTTGTGCTTCCCATGTTTCAATTCGTACCAGTGTTAAGACAAAGAGATTTGCAGTTGTTTAGTCCTACCTCCCTTGTTCTTCTTGGTTATATTTTTCTAGTTTAGAGTTGTGGGTTGAGCTCAATTGACTAATACATATTAGTGGCTTCGATTCTTTGTTGTTTTTTCCCCCCCAGTTCAAGCTAGTATCATTGTTGTGTTTTTCAATTTTGCCATTGTCTCAACTTTATGAATTCATGTCTTTGTCTCTGTTTTGTTTCTGTCAATTCACCTACTAGTCATGAGTTTTATTTTATGTTTTATCATTTTGTATTGGTTTCAATAATGGCATGATGATAATTATGCTTGTTATCATTACTAAATATTACCTAACTTGTTGCTTATTAGATATACATCTAATTTTGCTTAGGTGTGAAAATATGATTAGTTTGGTTACTCTAAGAAGTCTTTTATAAATTTTACGCATGGTGGTTATGCTAGTTTAAACTAGAACCTTAGTGACCTAAATTTTTAACACTTCCTTATGGACCAAACCTCAATTGTTATGACCAGAACGGTACATCTGTGGTCTAAACTTAACCTTTATAAAAATCACTGGTTTTTAGCGCCACCTTTGGATATGAACAATATGAAATTAGGTTACGAGTCGAGTCTTAGGTAAGTCGATTAAGTCTTTCCTATTTCTTTTTTACTTTTGATTTTGTGTTTATTTGGCTTTTCTGATACTTTTATAGGTTTATAGGGTTTTTTAGAGTTTAGAAAAAATTTTATGAATTTTTCTAGAAATTCTAGAATTTTTTGTACTAATTTCTGTGCAATTTTTTTATTTTTATTTTCTATTTTTATTTTTTTGCATTATTTTAGGAATGGAAAAAAGTAAGAAGAAAATATGTACCTTTTTTGCGATTGATAAAATGAGAAAACAAAAATATGTGCACACTCTGCTTGGTTTTTCTTAATATTCTATTTGTGTGAATTTGAATTTTGAGTCATTTCATCTTTGGTATTTATTTTTCTTTTAACTTTTGTTTTCCATTTTCCTTTGATTTTCTATTTTTGTTTTTAAAAACCCTTTAAAAATTTACGAAGTCAAATTTTTATTGAAAAAAAAGTTCTAATGCATTTTCAATTTTCCTCAATTTGAACATGAATCTTTCTGGAGGTACTTATTGAGACTTAAAGATTATCGTGTTCAATTGTATCTAAACTTTGAAAAATGGCAAATTTGTGAGGTCATTATTGCGGGTTTGAATGAAGTGTTCCATGGCTATGTTGAATCCATGTGTCTTAGTGGTTTGCTAGAATTGTTGTCTAAAACTCAAGACGATATTTGGGATTTCTTTGAAAAATTAACTTGCAACACTTATGAGTTCGAACAGGCTAGAGAGACCTTAAAATACTCGACTCATTGCGAGTGTGCTTTTCATGTTATTCCTCACCAACAAGATCACTCTTTAGATTCGTATGATCAACTATCTTACTCTTATGTGCCTCCGATTTTGTGTGATTACTATGAATCTTGTAATCATGATGTTCATAATTGTCATTATCATGAGTATGTTGATACTTGGTGTGCCAAACTTCAATAGACGGTGAAAAACATGACAGATATAATGATGGAGACTATAAAGGAAATATTTCTCAATACTTTAATCATATTAGGGAGAATGATGATTTGTGTGCGTCTAACTCTAGTTTAGAATTTATAATTATTTTGAGTCTTCCATCTAGTTTAGGTCTAATTTGCATGACAAAATGCCTTTCCATAACCTAGAGCATGTGTCTTTGTCCCATGACCCTCCACTTGAACCTAGTACACCTGGATGCAGCGCTGAGGATGACCCAGTTTTTGCTAACCTACCTACTCCTTTTACTCAATCTTGTGAGTTTCAGAAGGGTGAAGAATTTGGGAGTGCTAGGGAGTTAGATGGGAGCATTTCTGATGAATATGAGCATGTTGATTTTAATGAGTCTGAAGATATATGTGAACATGAGTCATGTAAGGAGATGGTTGAGCCCTCTAGAGTAAAATTTGATGATGATAATTTCTCTATGGAATGTGAGTCTTTTTTATGTGGGTAAGATGAAAATGAAAGTCTTTCTCATATGGGTGAGATGAAAATGAAAGTCTGGATGTAGGTTATCATGTTGAATATGAGTCCTTTGCTTCCAACCCAATCATTACTGATCATGTCTATGAACCCTTCAAGTCTAGCTTTGTGGAGTATGAGATCTGTGTGACTAAGAATTTTATTCTAAACTAGATTCTTGAATACTCTAATATGGTATATTACGGACCCTGGAACTCTTTAGTAGGACATTTCAAAACAGTGTTTTATATGTGACAAGAGGGCATGTTGTTTTCGACTTATGATAAGGTTTATTGTTTCATATTGCCAAAACATGCTAAAATAATTGCTATTATTAACCCAACAATTTCATGTACCCTTGGTAAGGGATTGCAAAATTAATTCAATTTTGAAAATAGTTATAATTAGATATACTTAGAGCACATGTTTTACATTAGAAGTCAACATTAACTATAAATAATATATTAAATGGTGGAGGTTGAATTTTCTACAATAAAATAATTTTCATGCATTAGTGGGTTGCTAAAGGAGAATGAGAATAGGGCAATTTTTTAAAAAAAAAATCAAGAGATGGGTTAAAAGTTAGATATAAGAACGTATTGGATACAAAAATTGGTAGTATAATTATTAATTTATGATAAGCAATATTTGTTAAAAACATTTCGTTCAATTTTGACTACCTTCTTAAAATAAGTATGCAAGTTTTACATAATTTATGATAAATCAATGTATTTATATAATATAATCATTCATCAAATAATTTTCATTTTATGAATATAATAATATTAATATTTTTTATATTATACTTAAAAGTGTGAAATGTTTTATTTCATTATATAATGTAAAATTGTTTCAATTTTAAAGGAATTTTACGACAACAATATTAAACATATTTATATTATTAGTACATAAGTCCAATTATTGATTTGGATTCTAGTACAATATAATCAATTAAGTATTTTTGCAAGTGTTGAATTATCTTGAATTTTACTAAATTGTGTTGAATTGGGATGAATGCTAATGTTAAGTACTTACCATAAGTTGAAAAGAATTTGCCCTCAGTTGAGGGGTTCAATTAATCCCAGATGGCTAGACTATGTTTGCGGCAAATAATCACTTAACTTGTTTCTCACAAGGACATTATGACATAGCCACTTAGTTCACTCATATGCCAAGAAGTTTTGGAGTGAGTTTGGTGCCTTGAATTCTATGCATAAATGCTCTTCCTTTATGTGCGTTCAATAAGAGAAGAACATATAAGTGAAGAATCACTCAAATCTTTTTACTAAAAGTAATTCATTCAATCAACGACTAAGTAAACTTGAAAATCAAAAAAGGCAAGAATGAAGGAGGACTTCTTTGTTTGGTGATTATTGTAAGAAACAAGGGCAAATTATTGACAAATGCTACAAGTTCCATGGATATACAAATACTAGAAAAACAACCAGCTCAAAAGCACAAAATTGGCTAACAATGCCTGAAAGACAATGATGTTCATTTGAAGGTTCTAGTTATGCGACCTCAAATATCTAGCATGCTAGCATTCCAAGACAACTTGAGAATTTACCTTGGGCTAAACTCAGAGCAAACAAAGTAGTCCTTAAACTTATCTAAACACATTGTATGTCACCGAATGGCAAACCTTAGGTTGTCTTAACATTTCAGTATCACATATAGCAACTACTGTTATTATACCTACCAAGACTTTCTTTCGAAGTTCAATTAACTACTCTAATAAGTTGACTGATAAAATATGGATAATTAACTATGGTTTCAGCAATCATATTGTTCATTAAACAAATCTATGAACCTTTCTACCATACTATCAAATTTCAACACCGACATACTTAAAGGATTCGTAATACAGATTATGTAAGTCATTTGTGACATTTGGGGGAAAAAAAAAGAAATACTAATTGGGTTTTAAGTTTTTGGAGATGATCAAATATTACTCCCAAAAATTAAAGTATAATATAGAGTATACTCCTAAAATGTCCAAGACTTAACCACGGCACAAGCAGCTAGCCTATTAAATTTGAAAGTATTTAGCCTGGGTGAGTCACGACCAGGCCAATGGCAACAGCAAAGTTAGTCATTTTGGTGATGCAATTACTTGAACAAATATGCTTTTTTCCAACTTGGCAAAGGTGATCCAAACCGATTAGCCAAATTCCATAGCCGAACTAACACTTAAAATAGCTAACCCAAAGCTGGCCAAATCGAAAGCAAACGGAATCAAACTGAACTCAACCCAGACATTTTCCATCAAAGCTATTTTCTTTTCAAGATAAGCTTATTGGACCAAGCATCAATTGACTGAAATCAATCCAAATTGACAATGGCCTGACCTAAAACCAAAACCTAACTAACTTGTTAACCAGAACATAACTCAATTCAAAGATAACTTGACACAAAATTGTTTTGAATGACCCATTTTCAGGCCTAATTTTGTCACACGTGCCTTTGGTAAAAAATTTGAAGTTTATCATATTGTTAGTCAAGTGGCTCAATAAGCATTAGAATCCAAAGTGATCTTTACATAAGATTATTGCATGCTACAAGGCCTTTTTCTGAATGGGCTAGTGGCTCTTAGTAAATTTAGATATGATCTTTACATCATCAATGAAGGTTTTGCTGAGGACTTTGAGGTTGTGGAAAGGTAATCAAGTCATCCATTTTGCAATAGTTTTGATTTGGATAGTGATCAATTTTAATTCTTTTGTAATAAAGGTCTTATGACATATGAACTATGGCTTATGAGAATAGGATATGTGTCTGAACAAGTTGAAACATTTTTTCCTCTTAATTGAGTTATATTCTTGTGACATTAGCCCAAGAGCAAAACAATATAGATTATCTTTTCCTTGTAGCAGAATTTATTTAAATTGTGTTTTGACTCGATACACGTTTGATACTCGGGGGCAATGTCACACAAGGATATATGCACGACACGGATATCTTCTCACTATAGTGGATGACTTTATAAGATCCTTATGGGCACATGTGATGGTGACAGAAGATGAGGCTTTTGCATTAAGCAAGTCTCTCATATCCATGGCTAAGACATAGTGGAAGGCAACCATTAGGATTGTTTGAAGTGTTGATGCTCTGAAACTTGAACAACGCATATAGACCTTGAATTATTTTGCTTATCTTGGTATAATACATCAACCCATTTGTGTTCAAACTCCACAATAGAATGGAGTCATGGAGAGGAAAGATAGACACTTGCTAGAGTTAAGTAGGGTTTTTTATTTCAACTTTGTCTACCATTACGATTTTGGGGAGATTCTCCTGCGTTATCTTATAAATAGAATACTAACTGATGCTCTTAAGGGGAAGAAATTTTTTGAGTGATTATTTAATAAGGCTCCTCAAACTATAGGCTAGAGAAGTCCCTTGTCTCTTTGTAGGATATGATTTTAGCAAAAAGGCCTATAAGTTTACATCTCCTAAAACTAAAAATTTCATATGCCCAATGATGATACCTTTCATGAGTATTTCGTTCCTTTTGTAAAGCAGTCCTAAGTCCACATTTTTTGCTTACAGCTTAACCTATGAATTTTTCACTAAAGCCCATGCCTTCATTGTTCAAGGTCAAAAAATAGAAACCTAGTACCAATCTATAGTCTACATGACTCTTTAGTTACATAACCATCAGTTGAGTCTAACATACAATTAGATTCTCAGCGTAAGCACTCAACTGTGAACTTGCAGTACCAAGATCAAGTAATCTAGGAGAGAAAATCCCGCCTTGCATTCAACCAATAGCCATGATATATACACAAGCCTCTCCTAAACATACTCCTAAAAATAAGCTAGAAATAATCAATTTCTATCCTAATATAACAAACAACATCTCGTATAGCATTATCTACCTAAAATAGATTATTATCTATCCAAAAATACAATTATACAATTATAACTCACAATATCCCCTCTCAAGTTAGAGCATAGAGATCACGAATGCCCCACTTACAAAGTAAGTATGAATACTATCGTTGTCCCAAAGGCTTGCTAAATATATCCGCTAGTTGCTCATTGCAAGAACAAAAGTGGGACGAATATCTCCCTCAATAATTGCATCATGAACAAAGTGAAAATTACGCTTGGTGCGTTCATGAAAATCGAGTTTTGAGAGATGCGTAAAGTAGCTCGACTATTACAATGCAGGGACATAAGTGCAGTGTGGAGCACTCTAAGACTTGATAAAACATCTTTCATCCAGTCTAGTTCACAAGTAGTCATGGCCATTGAATGTACTCTACTTCAATGGAAGATCGAGACACATTATGCTACTTTTTGATCTTCCAAGAAATGGGAGACATACCTAGAAACATCAACCAACCTATTGTGATCTTTAGATCATTGGGCAACCAGACCAGCCTGCATCGCAGCATGCACGTGGGCGCATGTCACAAGCACCACTCTACAAGATGCCTTGTTGGCGTTCTATTTCAAATAGTGAACAACTCGCAGTGCAAAGTGCCAATGATTCCCTCTTAGTTGTTGCATGAATTAGGACAAAATATGCACACTATATGATAACTTTGGCCATGTAGAGTACAAATTAATCAAGCACCGTACCAAGCAATAATAAAGTTCTAGGTTCGTAAGTAGCTCACTAGTAGATACAGCCAAGCGATGATTTTGTTCCATATGAACCCTCATTGGTTTAGCTCCCAACAAACCCAGCTCTGCAATAATATTAAGTACATATTTTCTTTGACAGAAGAAAAGTTCCTTTTGGGCTCCATTCCACTTTAACACCAAGAAAGTACTTCAAAACTCCTAAATATTTCATGTGCAACAGTCACTCAAATAAGCTTTAAACTATTGGACATCGGTACTTTCATTGCCTATAACAATGAGGTCATTAACATGCACAAGTACACTGTGATGGATGTCTACATTTTTCACAGAGCAAAGGCAATAATCCTAGTAGGACTACTAAAATCCATAGTCGTTCAATGCAACCAAGAGTTTAGCTAACCAATATCGAGGTTCCTTTTGAAGCTCATAGAGAGATCTTTTTTTAACTTAGAAACTTTTCCTGGAGTTAAAACTTGGAACGCATGCAGCAAATTCATATAGACTTCTTGAAGATCCCCATGAAAAAAGCATTGTGGATGTCAATTTGATGAACTTCCCAGTTTTCTGCAGTTGCTACAGCTAGCAATACTCACACTGCAACCATATTAGCCACTGGAGCACATGTCGTAGTGTAGTCAAACCCTTCAACTTGATGATTCCCAAGGATGACGAGCTGAGCCTTATATCTTTCCACTATGCTATTAGAGTTTGATGAGCAAATAAGCTTTCAACTATCGGACATAAGTACTTTTATTGCCTACAACAATGAGGTCGTTAACATGCACAAGTACACTGTGATGGATGTCTGCATTTTTCACAGAGAAAAGGCAATAATCTTAGTAGGACTACTAAAATCCATAGTCATTCAATGTAGCTGAGTGTTTAGCAAACCAATATCGAGGTTCCAATTGAAGCTCATAGAGAGATCTTTTTTAACTTAGAAACTTTTCCTAGAGCTGAAACTTGGAACGCATCCGGCAACTTCCTATAGACTTCTTCTTGAAGATCCCCATTAAAAAAGCATTGTGGATGTCAATTTGATGAACTTCCCAATTTTCCACAGTTGCTATAGCCAACAATACTCACACTGCAACCATATTAGCCACTGAAGCAAATGTGGTAGCGTAGTCAAACCCTTCAACTTGATGGTTCCCAAGGATGACGAGTTGAGCCTTATATCTTTCCACTATGCCATTAGAGTTACACTTGATTTTGTAGACCCACATGCACCCTAGAGCTTTCTTATACATAGGCAGATCTTGTGTCACCCATGTTTCATTGGTCTCCAATGCTTGTATCTCCCATTGCATGGCTTCCCTCCATCACGCATCTTTTTCCACCTTAGAATATGTAGCCAGTTCACATTCTACATGTATCCCTACAAGTAACATTCTATAATGCAAAGAAAAATTGTTACAATTCACATGGTGTGCAATGGGATCGGGCATCACCTAAGGAATGCAGTGGTTTGGGTGTCGATGTGGATGGACTTAATTTCTATATTGAATGAGTGATATAATTGTGTAATAAGATTGAAGCCTTTTTCAGACTGTGACCCTGGCCAGTAATTCCTCCTCGAAACTTTCTGGTTTATCCTGCCCATTTCATTCTTATGTAGTCATCTCATAAATGGACAAAGCCTCATTAGGCTCATGTTACTCTAGCATAGTGCTAGGCACATCGAGATCTATGACCCCCCCCCAAAACTCCAAGATCATCTTAATCCTCAAAATTTATAGATGGATCTCTAAAATTAGAAGGCAAAGCCAAATCCTCTTTAGGAAGAGAAGCAAAAAGGGATTCTATTTCAGAGAACTTAACATCTCGAGAAACAATGAACTCATGAGTTTCTAGGTCATATAAACACCACCCCTTTTTCCCATATGGATATCTCATAAATAGACAACACCTAATCCAACTATCAAATCTTTTACCTGACCTCCCTTGTTTCTGAACATAACAGAGTGCGCCAAAAACAAAAAGATTATCATATGAAGGATCACGACTATAAATAATACTATAAGTAGCCGTTCCATCAAGGATCGAGGAACATGTTCTATTTATCAAATAGCCAGTTGTTAACACCTAATGTCCCTAAAAATCAATAGGCAAACATCCCTAAAATCTCAAGGCATATGCAACATTTAGTATATATTAATGCTTACATTCCACCCGCCCATTTAGTAAGTGGTGTACCCATACAAGATGTTTGAAAATTATGTCATTCTCAAGGAAATAATTTTTCAAGCAAGTAAATTCTATTCCATTATCAGTCGTTACAATTTGTATTTGTTTGTCGAACTAGCGCACCACTATGGAGAAAAATAGCTTCACAATCTGGACACCTATTTCTTATCTATCAGTAAGTAAATCCAAATAGCTCAATAGTAATCATCAATAATAGTCAAAAAATAGGATGCTCTATAAGAAGAAACATAACGATGAGGACCCCATAAATCATAATGTATCAATTCAAAAATATCAGAAGCTCTAAAGTCACTAACAAGAAATTTTTCTAGAGTTTACTATGCGCATTAACAAACATCACAACACTTATTCAAATGGTCGCTATTTTTCTTAAAACCTGTAGCATATCTAACTTGATTACTTGTATCAAAAGATGACCCAGATGTCGATGCCAAAGATCCAAAGACACCAACTTATCAATTTTCAAAGCTGAAATGCCCAGAGTCCCCTTGAACTAACAGAGTTCATCCTGTTGTTCACCTACACCAATCAGCATCTTCAAAGTATGGTCCTACATCACACACATATTTTGAGTGAATATAATAATACAATTTGAATGGTCTATAAATTACGATTAGAAATTAAGTGGCAAGTTAACCACAACACATATAAAACATTCTCAAGAGTAAATTCCTCCATTAAGAGTGAGGGATCCCTCCTTGGTGGCCACAACATTACTCCCATTAGGAAACCAATTATACACGGCATGATATCCTGCAGGCTATAGAAATTGTTTAAAGTCCCTGTCATATGGCTCGACTCTCCCATTTCTATGATCCATGACACTTGCTTACTTATCATCTTCCCGTTCTTGGAATTTTTACAATTGTTGAGCAGAGTTAGAAACACTTGTAATTGATTAGTGCTTAGTCCGAGGGAGCCTAATTTGTTTCATTCTGAGACACTTGATGTGGTTGTGCTTTTGGGGCCGGCCTAAGTTGCCTAAGCTTGCATAGCGCCATGACCACGGCCAGCCCCTTTTTCTATTCATTGCTAGGAGGACTACTGTCCCTTGTCGTGTACTCAACTCTTTCCATCGTTACATGGTCTGTCTCCCCACCACTCGAGATACTCGATGAGAGCAAAGCAAGAATCCACCTTATGATTTATTACACTAGCACTAAGACAGAACACTGATTTTCTTTCCCCTCCATTCAGCTATGAAGAGCACACCACTTCTCATTCTTCTTTACCTCATGCCATGATCCTTACTCGTTTCCCTTCAATGACGATGGAATAGACCTTGTTTAGATTTTGTAGTGGGTCTTACGCCAAAAGGTTAGACCAAACCATGCTGACATTATTTCGTCCAACCCCATAAGAAAAGTATGCACCCTCTTCTCTTCCCATTACAAGTACTGAACCCAGATTGCACTCACACTTCCTGCATTTAGACGTTGCCATATGATCGTAGTTCGCTAGTTCATCCCATAATTGTTTGCGCTTGCTATATTAATTGACAATACTCATTCCTTTTTCCTTGTACTCTGTGATTTACGATCTAGTTTTTTGAATTTTTGGGCCATTGACAACTGAGAATCATTCTTTTACATCATTCCACAAGTCCTGCGCAACCTTGACATCGAGATTGCTAAGCAGAGTGAAGACTCAATGTTGTTTTGTATCCAAGATACTAAGAGAGAATTAATAGTTCACCAATCCTCGATGTTTGCTGAGTTATCTGCAGGTTTTGTAGTCGTCTAATGGAAACGTGTAAGGGAAAGTAGGAATGGATGAAGAACATAAGCTAGGACCAAGGATAGCTCATGGTTTAAGAGAAACCCGGAAGCTAACTTAAGGAACTTCAAGTGTTTTCAAATGAATTTGGATAGTTCTAAACTAGATGATTGGATAAGATACACCACTAATCACTAGCTTAGGGCCCTTAATCTTGGATTAGGATAAGATACACCACCTAACCAAGGATTAAGACTCACTTGATCACCACCTTAATCGACCTAATTAAGGATAAACAAGTTAAGTGTTTAAAGAAAACTCAAAAGACTCAAAGTCTTTACTCTTAATTCAAAGTTCAAGTCTATTTCTCACAAAATGAACATTCAAGGCATTTAAAGGCCTTGAGAATACACGAAATGAGCTTTCCTTCTATGCTAGGAAAGTCATTAAACTTACTTAAGCTAACTAGTACACGGTTTGAGCTTAATCATGGCTAATCCGAAAGTTTAAGGTACAAAATACATGTTTAAACCTTCAAAGACCTTTTCTAAGCATTAAGGAACTTAGGTGACTCATTTTCCTCTCTAGAAAGGTAAACATTACACAGTCTCCACCTCAAAAATCTGAAGTATGCAAGGCTGCCATGTGTTGTAAGTGTGGCCGATTCATAGATTGCAAAATGGCACCTTCTTCTTGCTCCATGTGTCTTGCTCGTGTGTGGCTGGGTGGCAGGTTGACTAAGCACCTCAAGACAACCAACAATGCAGGCACACACCTCTAGCAAACCCACCTAGGAGGGAAAACCACATAGCTAAGTAACCGAGTGTCAAGGTGGCCGTTTCTGCCCGGTTTTGTTCCGCTTGGTTGACACCTCAAATGCTGAGTAATCTGAGCTTTCCTTGCATGAAAGGAATCCTTAAGATGTCTAGAATACCTTCCCTTTTGAATCAAAGCATTTGGACATCATTTGCCCCTTAAAATAGGCTGAATACTCGAATCGTGCAGAATCTAGTCCAAAACAGCATAGGACTGAAAATGAGCTATGTTCACTGAACAATTGAACTCCAAATCTGGTAATTCCAATTGGATATGAAAGCTAAGGTCTTAAACTTGTAAGAACACCAAAAAACGAGCACTTAAACTTGGATGAAACTTGAGAAACCAGGGAGCAAAGACCGGGTGAAAATCCAGATGAATAACCAGGTGCATTATCTTGAATGTTCTTCACCAAATGACATATGACCGTGGCTTTGGACTTTATTTCTTGATTGTTTTGGATCATTTGAACATTAATGGACCTCGTGGATAGACCTCCATCATTCTCCCCTTATTGGGAAGATTTGACCCTCAAATCTGAAAGATAATCATCTGCTTCATAAGGACTTAAATCAGTAACATTAAAAGTAGCTGATACTCCATAATCTCTTGGTAAATCCACCTTATAAGCATTATCATTAATCTTCTCCAAAACCTCAAATGGACCATCTACTCGTGGCATCAACTTGGTTTTCCTTTTGGAAGGAAAACGTTCTTTGCGTAGATGTATCCAAACTAAGTCATCTGGCTTGAAGAGCTTCTCACGTTTATGCTTATTAGCTTGGGCCGTATAAGATAGTGTAGTTTTCTCAATTTTGGCCTTCACTAACTCATGTAACTTTTGGATTTCTTCCACTCTATCTGCAGCATCCGCACTTTAGGGGATCAATCCCGTAAACCACCTTGAAAGATGAAAGACCAGTAGCCTTGCTTAGGGTTTTGTTGTATGCAAACTCAGCATGTGAAAGTAATAGATCCCAGGCTTTTGCTTGATGTTTAATCAAAACCCTTAAAAGAGTGCCAAGGGTTCGATTAGTAACCTCCGTTTGCCCATCTGTTTGCGGATGATAGGTGGTACTGTATTTGAGTTTAGTACCCAATTTCTTCCACAAAGTGATCCAAAAGTGACTTAAGAACTTGGTATCTCAATCTGAAATAATGGAACGGGGAATTCCATGTAGTCTCATAATCTCTTTTAAATAGAGCTCAGCAACATGAGTAGCATCATTAGTTTTGTTGCAGGGAATAAAGTGAGCCATCTTTGAAAATCGATCTACCACCACGAAGATAGAATCCTTATTCCTTTGTTTCTTTGGTAAACTAAGTATGAAATCCATACTTACGTCTACCCAAGGCAACGTGGGAATAGGTAGTGGCGTGTACAACCCTTGGGGAAGCGAATGACTCTTTGCAATCTGACATGTACCGCATCTCCTAATGATGTCTTGAATGTCTTTCTCCATGCCTGGCCAATAATAATGTTCCCTAAGCATGATCAGGGTCTTGTCTTCACCAAAATGGCCAGCTAACGATCCAACATGAACTTCTCGAATCAGTAACTCACGAGTGCTGCATTTAGGGACACATAATCGAGTACCCTTAAAGAGAAAGCCTTCTTAAACTAAGAAATCCCTTTTTAGATGTTTGGTGCATTCAGAATATAACACCCTAAAGTCTTCATCATCTTGGTATAATGCCTTTAGATGCTCAAATCCAAGGATACAAGCATCTAACTGAAATAATAATAGATAACACCGAGAAAGTGCATCGGCGCCTTGATTCAACTTGCCGGACTTATGCTTGATAGTGAAGTGAAATGACTGGAGAAACTCTACCCATTTGGCATGGCGTGAGTTTAGTTTGTGTTGGCCTTGAATATACTTCAAAGCCTTATGATCTGAATGCAGAATAAACTCACTGGCAATCAAATAATGACTCCAATGTTCTAAGCATCGAATGATTGCATAGAACTCTTTGTCATAAGTTGAATATCTCTTTCTGGTATCACATAACTTCTCACTGAAGAAGGCCAAAGGACATCCTTCTTGAGTAAGAATACCGCCAATACCAACTCCAGAAGCATCGCACTCAGCTTCAAAGACTTTCTCGAAGCAAGGTAAAGCTAGGACCGGTGCTTGAGTTAGTATTTCTTTCACTTCTTCAAAGGTAGCTTGGGCTTTAGGATTCCAAGTGAATGAGGAACCCTTAAGAACTTCATTCATAGTAGCTAAAATGGTGCTGAAATTGCGTATGAATCTCCTGTAGAAGGAAGCTAAGTCATGAAAGCTTCGAACATCATGAATACTTTTAGGAATAGGCCAAGTCCGAATAGCCTCAATCTTACTTTCATCCGCCTTAATACCATCTTCATAAACAATATAACCTAAGAAGGTAACTTCATGGGTAAAGAAGGTACACTTCTTAAGGTTGCCAAATATTTTCTCCTTTTCAAGAATGAGCATCACCTGAGTTAAGTGATCTTGATGCTTCTGCTCATTCTTGCTAAACACTAATATATCATCAAAGTAAACGACCACAAACTTGCCCAAGTATGGTCGAAATACTTGATTCATCAATCTCATAAACGTACTAGGGGCATTGGAAAGACCAAAAGGCATAACTAACCATTCATACAATCCACCTTTAGTCTTAAAAGCAGTTTTCCACTCATCACCCTCCCTAATACGAATCTGATAATAACCACTTCTCAAATCAATCTTACTAAACACCTTAGAGCCATGTAACTCATCCAACATATCTTCAAGCCTAGGTAAAGGATACCTATACTTGATAGTAATTTTGTTAATGGCCTAACTATCAACACACATCCTCATACTACCATCCTTTTTTGGGACCAAAAGAGCCGAAACAGCACACGGACTCAAGGACTCTTGTACCAACCCCTTAGATATGAACTCTTCAACTTGACGTTGAATCTCCTGGGTTTCTTTTGGATTTGTCCTGTAGGCTAGCTTATTTGGTAAAATAGATCCAGGGATAAGGTCAATATGATGTTGAGTGTCACGCTTTGGTGGTAAACCCGAAGGTATTTCATCTAGAAACAGGTGACTAAACTGATTCAATATGACCTTGGCTATAGGATGGGATGGAAGTGGTGTTTCTGGTTCTTCTTGCACTTGCAATATCCACTCTTTCAAAGCTTCAAACTCATGTTGAGAGGCTTTCAAAAGTGGTTCTCCATATGTTAAGAGCAAGTCAGATTGAATTTGGGTTTTTTGTGGTTTCATTTTGTAGAGTTCGGATGGTGACAAAGGATTAAGGGTAATTTTCTTGCCATCTTTGGTAAAGGAATAAGTGTTTAGGTAACCATTATGCATGACTTTCCTATCATACATCCATGGTCTCCCTAGTAGAATATGGCAAGCATCCATGGGGATAACATCACACCAAAGTTCATCTTGGTAGTTCTTTCTAAGAGAGAATGAAATCAAGCAACGAGAGTTAACTTGTAATCCCTTACTTTGATTTAGCCATTGAATATTGTATGGGTGTGGATATGCCATGGCCTGGAGGCCCAATTTCTCAATCATACTCAATGAAACAACGTTGGTACAACTTCCTCCATCGATGATTAAGGAGCAAACTTTGTCTTGGACTATACACCGTGAATGAAAGATGTTTTCACGTTGTTCATCCTTAGTAACCCGTTGATTACTCAATACCCTTCAAATTACTAGCATCTCACCCTCATCTGCATTCTCCACAAACTCCTCTTGAGCTTCCTCAAGATCTTCCTCAACATCTCCCTCCTTTTCCTCCTCCTTCTCCTCGGCAAACTCTCCCCTTATGGCTTCCCATTCAACTAAGGTAATCATCTTTCAACTTGGACAATATGTCCTAAGCCTTGACATTTATAACACCTTCTTTAGCTTGTGGGATATGGGTTTGGACGTGGGGGATTTGATGGTGGCCTTTGAAGAGCTTGGTTCTTTTGTAGATTAGTTGGGAAAGGGGTAGATGGTTTAGGCTGAGGTGTGGTACTCCCCTTGTTTAAGGGTTGCCTACGGCTTGGCACTAAATAGGGCTTGAAAGAATCACGAACAAACATCTTGGATTTCCTTTGTTGCTCCACCTTATGTGCCAAGACACATATTTCATGGAAGGTGGTGTAAGCTTGCAATTCAACTACGTTGGCTATCCTAGGATCAAGCCCTCCTAGGTAGCGAACCATAGTTTGTTCTTCAGGCTCGTGAATGTCACATTTAATCATGAGTTTCTCAAACTCACGTGTGTATTCTTCCACATTCATTTTGTCTTGAGTAAGATGGTGAAAGAGCATATAGTTGTCTAGGACGTAAGTGGACGACAAGAACCGCGCTTTCATCTTGGATTTCATTTTGTCCCATGTATTGATTTTGCTCTGTCTCTCCCTAGTCCTCTTAGCATTGAGGTTTGTCCACCATAAGGAGGCATATTTCCTCATTCTAAGAGCAACCAATTTCACCTTCCAGTCCTCTGGAATATCCTTATACTCGAAAATCCATTCAACAGTTTGTAGCCATTCAAGGAACTCATCTGGGTCTAGCTTACCCTCAAACTCAGGAATTTCAACTTTGAAATCACTTGAGTTGAAATTAGGTCGTACTTCTCTTCTTGTCCTTTCAAATGGTACATCATCATCAGAGAAAGATAACGCATTGCTAGCTTCCTCTTCACTTCCATAATTCGTCCCAATTCATTCACTATCCTCCTGAATCTTTTGTTTCTGTTTCATATTATTTCCAAGCTATTTCCTCAAGTACTCATTTCGAGCCTTGAGTTCTTGATTGGCCATAGACATCTTGTGTATTTGCTTGGCCATGGCTTCAAGTTTCTCCTCCACGGTCATGCTAGAACTCATTTTGGAAGTTTGGATGGAACGAATTTGTGTTTGAGTTTAGGATTCAGAGATAAGCTAGGAAAGGCATGTGGTAGGTTCCAGGCAAGGATGAACTTGCTCTGATGCCAAAAAAGATGAAAATGTGCAAGGGAAAGCAGGAATGGATGAAGAACACAAGCTAGGACCAAGGATAGCTCACAGTTTAAGAGAAACCCGGAAGCTAACTTAAGGAACTTCAAGTGTTTTCAAATGAATTTGGATAGTTCTAAACTAGATGATTAGATAAGATACACCACTAATCACTAGATTAGGGCCCTTAATCTTGGATTAGGATAAGATACACCACCTAATCAAGGATTAAGACTCGCTTGATCACCACCTTAATTGGCCTAATTAAGGATAAGCAAGTTAAGTGTTTAAAGAAAACTCAAAGACTCAAAGTCTTTACTCTTAATTCAAAGTTCAAGTCTATTTCTCACAAAATGAACGTTCAAGGCATTTAAAGGCCTTGAGAATACACGAAATGAGCTTTCCTTCTAAGCTAGGACAGTCATTAAACTTACTTAAGCTAACTAGTACACGGTTTGAGCTTAATCATGGCTAATCCAAAAGTTTAAGGTACAAAACACATGTTTAAACCTTCAAAGACCTTTCCTAAGCATTAAGGAACTTAGTGACTCATTTTCCTCTCTAGGAAGGTAAACATTACATGGTCTCCACCTCAAAAAGCTAAAGTATGCAAGGCTGCCATGTGTTGTAAGTGTGGCCGGTTCATAGCTTGCAAAATGGCACCTTCCTCTTGCTCCACATGTCTTGCTCATGTGTGGCTAGGTGGCAGGTTGACTAAGCACCTCAAGACAACCAACAAGGTAGGCACACACTTCTAGCAAACCCACCTAGGAGGGAAAACCACATAGCTAAGTAACCGGGTGTCAAGGTGGCTGTTTCTGCCCGGTTTTGTTCTACTTGGTTGACACCTCAAATGCTGAGTAATCTGAGCTTTCCTTACATGGAACGAATCCTTAAGATGTCTTGAATACCCTGCCTTTTGAATCAAAGCATTTGGACATCATTTGCCCCTTGAAATAGGCTGAATACTCGAATCGTGCAGAATCTGGTTCAAAACAACATAGGACTGAAAATGAGCTTTGTTCACTGACCAATTGAACTCCAAATCTGGTAATTCCAATTGGACATGAAAGCTAAGGTCTTAAACTTGTAAGAACATCAAAAAACGAGCACTTAAACTTAGATTAAGCTTGAGAAACTAGGTAGCAAAAACCGGGTGAAAATCCGGATGAATAACCGGGTGCATTATCTTGAATGTTCTTCACCATATGACTTATGGCCGTGGCTTTAGACTTTATTTCTTGATTGTTTTGGATCATTTGAACATTAATGGACCTCGTGGATGGACCTCCATCATCGTCCCATCGATGAAGCCAAATTTCTTTCATGCTCTCCAAGCCATGCTCACAGAACGCGTCCATTCATCATAATTTTTGCCCTTCAACTAAACCCTAGGTAAAACAGCCCATGGTTATCAAGTGTGGTTATGTCATAAGGTGAGATGGTTTTCTGTTGAGAAGTTTCATCATTTAACGATATTTAGGTCATAGTGTCATTTCATTCAGCTTGTATTGCTTGGATACCATAATAAGATCAAATAATTTGGGAGAGAAAACTCTGCCTTTGCATTCAGTTAGTAGCCTTGATATATGCACAAGCCTCTCCTAAACATACTCCTAAACATAGTCCTAAAAATAAGCTAGAAACATTCAATTTCTATCCTCATATAACAAACAATTTCACATTATTATCTACCCAAAACAGAATATTATCTATCCAAAAAGACAATTATACAATATTAGCTCACAATATGCAACATCAAGGACAGACAGAAATATCTCTCAGGGAGTACAAACCACCTAGCTACCTCTGCGACTATGTCTATATTGCCGCCACCTGTCCTACAGTTGCTAATTTTGGGTTATAACCTACCGGGTTTTTTTTTGCCCCCCAATTGCCTTGCTCTCAAAATCTAATAGCTCTTAAGGAATGTTGATTTCACTAAGTCATCTTCTCATGAGGAGGCAACTTTACACCCAAGAAGGCAAGAGAACAAGGAGCTCCAAGCGCTACTAGAGAATGAAACTTTGGATATTATAGCCTTATCTATAGGGGAGAAAAAACCTATTGCTTGCAAATGGGTTTATAAGCATAAGAACAAGGATGGTAGAATAATTGAAAGACTAAAGGCTATGGTGGTTATCAGATTTTCCATGAAAAAAGAAGGCATTGACTACATTGAGACTTTTCCTCCTATTCTCAAGATGATAAGCAAAAGAACTCTCATGGTAGTTGCAGTTGAGGAAGAATGGGGTCTTTTCCGACTTGATAGAATTAATGTCTTCCTTCATGGTGACTTGCATAAAGAGATATATGTGAAACTACCTCGAGGTTTGACTACTATAGTTTCTAATGTAGTATGCAAGCTTTAAAAAAATCCTTATGTAGACTTAAACAGAATTCACAGCAGTGATATGCTAAGCTTGTTGAGGTATTACACAAGGGATGTTACAAGCACTCAAAGAATAACTATTGACTATTTTATTGGAAGTCAACTAATTTAGTGGTTTCTCTTGTTATGTCTATAGATGATAACTTATTAACCAGTAACGATGGTGATGAAATTATTGCTTTAAAGGCTTTTTTAGATGTAACTGTCAAAATTAAGGATCTAGGTTTGGTTAACTATTTCCTAGGTCTTGAAGTTCTTAAGGCTAAACATGGACTTCTGTTGACCAAAGGAAGTTTACATTGGAGATGGTGAAGGATCTTAACTATTTGGAGATGCCAGCTACGACTCCCCTGGACCGCAACTTAAAATAAGGCCCTATTAGTGGCCCATTGCTGCGAAACCCTGCCATCTACAGGAGGTTAGGAAGGAAGCTAAATTTCTTAACTCAAACAATATTGGGCATAACTTTCTTTGCTTCATCCAAGTCAATTTATGAACAAACCTAAAAAACTTCACTACCAATGTGCTTTCAAGTGTTTAAAGGTAACACCTGCTCTAGGTTTTCTGCTTCACAAGGAGCCAACGTTCAACCTTTAAGCATACTATATATGACTCAGACTGAGCAACTTGTGCATACAAAAAGGTCTTCTAGTGAGTACGTTGCATTGTTGGTATATTTTCTTGGAAATTGGAAGTCAAGGAAGCAGCATTCAATATTCCTTACACAGTTTCTGAGTTTAAGCAGGTGACATGGTAAGGTGCATGTTTGGCAAGACAAATTTTTTTTCGATTGCAACAGTTGGATAATATATATGTATTTAACAGAATCCTATGCATTTAAAGACTGAAAAACTGAAGAGTGAGGCAACTAAATCTTATAAAGTCACATGGGAAGCTTTATGACTTCATTTTATTAAAACTGAAACAAAAAGGCGAGAGAGAGAAAGAGTATAGTAAGTCTTGTGTGAGACTATCTGCAAGGTTCAGACCTCTGCCGGGTCGTGAATAGTTACCAAAGGCAACTTCAAGAATTGTTGACTAACTTTACAAATAACTATGGGGTTCTTAAGAGTGGTCTCTCTGAAAAGGAATGTTCACATTTGGTGATATGGGTAGTCACTTTAAATTCTTTAACTCTCAATTCTAACCATACTCGATATCATACTATCTCACATAAGGCTTATTATAACAAACAGTCTTAATAAAATATAAAGATGACTAACAATTCATTTAGCAGTGACTGATAAAATTTGGTGCTCAATGAATTATAGTTGCCTTCGAATTGAAAAGCCACTCTAATACAAATTAATGGTTATTTCAGAACTCTCTGAAAGCCATTGATCTCCTATCAGAGCCTTCAAAAAGTCACTTGATTTTTTGGGTGGTAACTGCATAAGATCTATTATTATAGATGTAGTTCACAGTTTGGAATTGAAATCCCTGCAAATAGGCACCATAACGTTTCAGGCAGGAGGCAATGAAACTATAAGAATCCCAATTTCCTACATACTTACAATATCTTGGGATTGGGGTTGAAGGGCAGGAAAGGGAGAGAACGGAAGTTAACTAACCCATCTTTCACTTCTTTAGGAAAAAAAGAGAGGGAAAGAGAGAGGGAATGCTTCACCGTCATTAACTTCTACTAAACCAATTCTCATTTTTATTTTTAAAATATTTAAGGGAGAACTGAGGGGAGGGTACAAGTGACAATAATAATAATAATAATAATAATAATAATAAAACACTCTTCCCTTCCCCTCACAGCCCCTCTTCTCTTCAATCCAAACGTGATAATATTAATCAACTCTTATTTTTCTACACTTTAAATCCAATGAAGCTGAAGCTACATCTTTCCCTTTTCTTTCCCTTTCCCTGCCCTCCTTTTCTCTCTCCTTCATTAACCTCCCCTCCCCTCCCCTCCTATTCCAAACTGTGTTAAACTCATAAATAAACATACAGATTGGAGGGAAATGATAGCGTTGAGAAACATAAACTAAACTATCAGAAAGATTATCTCAGTGAATCTACAGCATTTTCACTAGGGCCACAGAAAACAAAAAAAGGGGCAAGTGATAGCACTAAGCACGAGTTTCTTGTACTTGCAACACTTAACATAAGGCAAATGTCGAATGGCAAATCACATCACATCATTCAAAGAAGTAAACTGTAGAATTGTTACAATCAAAATTACATATAATTGTTAAGAAACAATGTGCATTCACAACTTAAACCACGCAAAGAGAAAAATGCATTGACCACCTGACCCTGTACACCAGAGAACTGACAACACCATGTGTTCTGAGGCAGTCTCACAAACCCAAACCTTAAGCAACCTACCACCTCTCCCCCCCCCCCCCCCCCGGGTATCTTCAAATGAGAATGGGAACAAAAATATACCCAAAATACAGAGAACGAAAACTCCTCAAAATATCCAAGACTAAGCGAATCAACAAAAACATAAAGCCATCATTCATGCAAAACCCTTTTCTTCTGTTTCTTTTCAATGCATAACATTATCTAAGTCAAGATTTAAAAAAATAGATGAAAATGGAACGAAGAAACAGAACTATTTGTGCTTTCTTCATTGACAGCCCCCCCCCCCAAAAAAAAAAAAGGCGGTGTGCACTAGCCTGCCCGTCCCAGTGCAAAAAAATAGCTTGCGAGCATAATGGACGAAGCACTATTGCTCCCCAGCAAGTGCTAATGATAGCCAGTTTGACACAGAAGAATATATCTCCGCCTGATTATCTGAAGACAGAGCTAGCGGTGTAACAGCAACCTGTCATTCCAGATATTTCATTGTTATTGAAGACAAACAAATGGTAATCTATATCCTCATACATGAAGAATAAATACTCACAAATCCACTTTGCACCGCTTTGAAATCCGAATGTTCATCTGCATCTTCCTTTTCCTCGTTTAGAAACTGCAACTTCGGCAAGGCTTCTTGTTGAAAATCATACACAAGGAAGTATACAAAAGCCACATAACCAATGCGCAACTAGAGAATCTCTGCTGAAGAAAAGGGCTACATCACAGTTTGGTTATGTGTACCTCAAGACGGTAATGTTTTCTAATTGTTTGTTCTGAATCTGATTTTCCTGCAACTCCAACAGACTCTATCTCCACATTCTTCTTATTTTTATATAGCCAACGTGCAGCGCCCTGAAAACAGGTGGCAAACACCATACGATGAACTTACATTCACAGAACATAATAGCACGTCAAACCAAAACAACAAAGAGTACTCACGGCAGCTGACGCATCCCGCCCTAACTGAGCCAGCTGGATGCCAAGGCTCTGCTGACTGGCCATAAAATTCATCGCAGAAGGATGCTTATATGAAGAAACAGCTCTCCAGGTTAGACCAGATCTCTGCAGGCTCTGCCTTGTCAATTTGAAACCCTGCCAATATACTGATAAACTTCAGCTACCAAAAATTATGTCATCCTGGGTTAATTAGTTCAATGCAACAGAACTTCCCCTGACATGGAAGATAAAATTGCACCAGACTTCAGACCACAAGACCAGACAGACGCAAGTTAAATGAGATCAATGCAACAAGAGATTGACTAGTGTGTGTGCCAAGAATACCGAAATCCAAGTTTGTCAAAGCTATTATCCAAAACTACGAAACCTCCAACATCAAGCAGAAGCATACAAATGGCGACGGTGGTATCATGCAGGGTGCACCAATGCAGCCGCTATTCACTGAGCAACAACTTTCCAGACATTAAACAGTATCTAACAAGATTAGAGGAACGTTAATGCTGAGGCATGACAGAGAAACAAGGAAAACATCAACGAAGTTTCATTACGACAGTATAAGAAAAACAACTTAGTTTTCACAGTAGGACATGAAATGGCAATTTTAATACAGCATATCCTAACAGGTAAGTCCAGATTTTAAAAAATCAAAAAGAAGTTTTGGGGGGGGGGGGGATAAGAAGAGCATTGCAAGATAAGCACTTCCATTTTCAGAATCATGATGCATGTCCCAAAACCATTATCAACTTTATATGTGATCAATGCTCTTGTTATCACAACTTAATATGGGACCAAAAAGATCAAGCAATTTACATGTAAATATATATGTGAGCAAACGCTGAAAATCCAGCTCATAAGTTGGTTCCCTGGCAAAGCAAATATCTAGATGTAATAATACAAGAATGGACGAAACAACTGCATTTAGTAGCATAAACTGCAAAAAAATTCAAGCATAGGTAGATATACCTTTTTGAGTCAAGTACAACAGGACTTCTGACAATTTAGATTGGCTGAAGCAAACTTGATGTCTTTCCAACTATGTCATCTAGGCTTGGGTGGGTGCAGATATTAATTACAGATCTATTGAGGTTGTCTGACATGATGTGCCATCAAATTTAGACATGTGGAAATTTAACTTGTGACCTATATTTGAACAAGAATTTGGAAAATGTCATTCAACAGAAGCGAGGCTATTCTAACCTTTGATTTTGAATTTTGAAATACGGATTGAACTAAACCTCCTATAAGTTCCTGAAACTGAGCGACCATGACATAGCATCAGGCAATCAACTCAAAAGTGTACACATATAAGACATTAGTCAGATTCCACTAGAACCTTTACCCAAAAGCCCTATCACTTTAGCAATGTCCTTGAGCTCAAGGATGCCCAAGCAACTTGGGCCAAACTGAGTAATGTTTATTTAAGCCACTGCTCTGTATTTATAATTTATCTAAGTGCCCATCCATACAACTATTGACAACCCCAAACCCCTAGCAGTAAATGTTAGGATATAGTTACTATAAAATTAGATAGAAGATTTTTCAAAATAGGAAAGGCTCTGTACTGCCTTCAAAAACTACAGCCGTCCTGAGATGACGTCTGTCCAAATAGTTGAGGGGGCAAATTTTGAGCCAGAGTAGCGTATAACAAACTCTAAGGGAAAAAAAATACAACATCCTCCAGCTTGAATTTCCCAGAGTAGATGTGAGGCAAACCTTAACCTTGCAAGAAAGACCATTTCCGATAAACCCATAAAAAAGGGGGGAGGGGGGCACTGTGACAGTGTTAAAACCTTTTTCATAAGAAAACTATGAAGTTATCAGGGGGACAGCCAATAATGAAACAAAATAAACATAAACACTAGTAGGATGGTACTGACCAACACATATATATGAAAGTTCACAGGAGTACTAGTACAGTTATCAAATTACCCACACTAGGTGCTGATAAACGGCTATATTAGGCATGCGAACACATTCAATGAAGCACCATGACATACTTAATGCTAGTATGCTGCATTACAATTAAAAAGGACAGGTACTCGGACTTAAGTAAACAAACTTAGAACTGCTGACAGCTATTGATTAACTTATCATGGAGAAATTACTACATAACTAAGTGGCATATAATGACCAAAGCATAATGGGCCCTTATCTAACGTCAACAACCCTAATCACAAACCGCCACATACTCATGTCAATTGCCATGTGCTCAGTAAGTTGTCGGTGAGCCAAATCTTGTCAAATAAGCAACTTTACATTCTTCTTATCGCCTCCCTCTCTTACTGTCCAAGGTGTGAATCTTCTCACACCTCCTCAATGTATATCATATGAAGACCTCTCTTCACATGTTGAACCATTTGAGCTTCCTGCATACCATCCCCTATAGGCATGACTCCCTCTGTGTCTGTTATCACTACATTTCTGCTTCAATCTCATATCATCCAAATTTCTATGACCGATCATTATCTGTTTGACTTCTCCTTCCTCGATCAACTAACACTCTGCATTGTATAGCAAGAGTGGTGTAACAACCATAAGCATCAATGTCTCTGCATGATGTAACTCAACCTTTTTTTTTCCCCTCCTATTCATAGCATTTCCCTTGCATGAGAAAAAAATGTACAGGATTAAATTGTGGTTTCCTATCTTATATCAGTGAAATATTATGTTTCCACTTGTTAGATAATAGACGGTTTGAACCAAGAAAAACAGGATATATCCTAACAGACTAGAACCAAACTCAACGGCTGAAGGCTAACCTTGGAAGAAACCACGCTGATATTCTAAATGCATTTACAGGCATATAAAACCCCACTCAAGAGATACAAGCATTGTGCATGAGTGTAGAGGCTCTAATGGTGCTTGCTGCTGTCTAGACAGCTCCCATACATCAGTAGGTAGGTTGCAGTAAAGACATTAAAACAATTTCCAGATATGCTGCAGATGTGAAGATATACTATGTGAAGGTATATAGCAGATAGGCGAACACGAGTAGATCACAGTCTCCGCCACCCCCCCCCCAAAAAAAAAAAAAAAACCTCCCATATTTCAGTTTGGACCAATCCTGGGAAGAACAGCGGACAGCCTAAGTTCATGGTCTTCCTCCTTCCCCTTCTCTCCATCTTACAATGTGACCAAGGCTAGCAAAAGGCTTCTTTTTATACACGATCTGCTCCCCATCTCCTTCAACCCCTCCAATCCTTCCCCCTCTTTCATGGAGGAGATACTTTTCAGCCAGTTCGATCTATTATTCCAACACCCCTCCCCCTCACCCCAAAAAAAGCCCCAAAAACAATGGAGAGTCAGAGACGGTACTTGTCAGCCAGTATGGTTCACAACCACATGGCCCTTCCCGTTTCCGCCGCCCCCCCCCCCCCAAAAAAAAAATAAAAACCTCCACCCACACGCCCACCCCTTCTCTTTGTCCTACAATGTGATTTAGGCTAGCAAAAGACTTCCTTTTCTACACGATCTGCTCCTTCACCCCATCCAACCTTGCCCCCTCTTTGATGGAGGACATATTTTTCCAGTTCGATCACGAACCCACTGCCCCCCCCCCCCCCCCCCCAAAACCCAAAAAAAAGACCAACTATGGAGGCAGTGCTTTTTCAGTCTGTAACATCCACAAACCCGCCCCCTCTCTTTAAATCTATTGTTACTCTAAACCTAATTCATGAATAGAGTATTGTACTGAATCCTATTCTCTTTCCTTAAAGAGATCACCCAAATGCGCAAGCCAAAACCCAACCTCAACTTTTTGCAATGCTGGTGAAATGTTGGTGACAAAGTCCTACGGCAAATGGGGAAAGTGATGATGAACTGATGATGGTGATATGGTGTCCTTTGTAACATAACAGACAGTGGCTATAAAACAAGGGTATCAGTTGTAGTGCCAGTGATAGGTGGTTCTGCTAGTTGTTAGGGGTGGTCAGGCAAAATTTGAGGTTTCTGGTAAGAGGATACCTTTGGCATGGAATGTTGTGCATTTAATGCAATTTTGTTAATTCCAAATCTTTCAAATTTGAATACCCAACACCAATGCATTTATCAGTCTTCATCTACAGTCTTCAAAACAATACTCAGCAGATCACTTACATAAAGCAAATTACACCAATGATTACATTCTGCTTTTTGCCCTCTCAAACAGAGACAAAGAAATGAAATTTCATGATTCACCAAGAGGGTCAAGATTTGATGTTCACCAATGACCACAACAAGAGGAAACTGAAATTTTCGTCATTAGTAGAAAATAGTTTAACATCTTGATTATGTTTGGAAGACCTATAGAAAAGGCAACAGGAGAGTGACACAGTAAACCAGAATGGACAAACCTTGTTTGCGGATGGAGAAACTGGAACCTCTATACTCAGAAAACAGCTTTGTGGGAAAATCCCCTTCTCAATGTCCCTTATTGCTGCATTTATTAATGGAAGACAAATTTCAACAGCATCCTTGAAATCGTTTTCAGAACTCACATCCTTCTTCCTGCATCCCAGTTCATATTGACTTTCATGCAGGTGGAACCTCACCAAGGGAAATAGAAATATCAAGAAGGATAATTACCAATCCAATGAAATACAAAGAGATGGAACACCATATATCAATGCCTCTCTAGCACCAGCAATTGCTCCAGAATACAACCTATTCATGTACAATATCAAACATTAGCCATGGAAAATTGCATGTCATGAAGAAGACATACAAGGAAAAAGAAAGCTGTTTAGCTCAAGATTTCCCAACAATCACACTGAAAGGAAGATCACATTTGCAATATCCATCGTAAATTTCCATTTGAAAGAAGGATCACAAAAAAGAGAGTCATAAACGCAGGGCCATCAAAAGAAAATGTCAAGCATGATGGATGAAGCAAGTACTTACGTATTTTGACCACAACTTGATCCCCTATTAATTCCACTAATTACCTGAAAATTCAAAAATATTATCAAGCATGCTAAAATCTTGTTATTAACTCAAGCAAACAACATACTGAAGAACATACCAATACAGGCTTCGACCAAGAAAATATTGTTTGAGATAGAGCTAACGACACACAATCTGCTGGTGTACCTAGAATGTACAAAACAAATAGCTCAAGAATTTCATAAGAATCTTACAAAATAAATTGAAAGATGTACAATGTACAACGCAGGAAACATAAATGCAATTATCAATGTAGCAAACATAAATGCAATTATCAATTATTCAGAACCAATACCAGCAAACATGAATGTCAAGGCAAATCATCCACCCAAAAATTAGTGAGAGATGTACAATGTAGGAAACATAAATGCAATTATCAATTATTCAGAACATAATAAAACTAAACAACACAGGGTTTATTTTAATTAGCCACCGGAGCAAACAGCTAAAACCCAAATTTGACTACCTGATTATTTCACCTTTGGACAATAACTTTCAATATCCTGTCCTCGATTGCCATCATTTCAGGCTTTTCAGCTACCCATCTTAGTCAACAGTTGATGGTATAACATTTGTGTCACTACTCAATTGCAACCCACTAACATGCGACTTATTGGATTAATTAAAAAAAAAAGACAGGGGATGAGCAACAACTCAGACAAATAAGGAAACAACTAAATTTGACAACAGAATACTTCGTCGATTCTGTCGCAAATTAAGCAAGAGGACACAAGGGATTACCAGAAACTTCAAAAGCTGTAGCACCACTGACTTCAGTAGAGGTAACCTCAACTGTCTCGCGAACTGTTAATGAATGACCACATGCAGATTTATCACTGGAAACATCAATCCATTCATCAAAATCACTGTAATTTTTTCTCAAGAAACAATCAAAGACCCCAAAAAAAAAAAATTAAAAGAGGGACAAGTTATGTGAAATCGAACTAACAATTGAGGAGCACAAACGTGAACATCAAAGCGGCCATCACGAACAAGAGCGTCAACAAGAGAGACAAGCCCCGGCGACTCGATCCCGTCACCATTAGTGACCAGAATCACCGGCTTCGAACTCTTCTTCTCCGAATCATCCTCAGCAATGGAAGCTATAGAAGAAGAAGAAGAAGAAGGATCTTGAGCAGCTCCATCAATGGTGGGCTGAGTCAACTCGGTGGACTCAGTAACAACTTTTTCTCCTTCATCATCATCTTGAGGTGGAGTGTTCTTGCGAGATATCAAGACTTGCTGAAGATTGGCAACCAGTGATGGTGGCAACGCATTTCTGTTCATTGAGCCGAGATTGGATCAACAGCAAACGAAGCCCTAGCAATGGAGGAAAGAGAAAACGTTTCGATTGTCTGGACTTGAAGAGGAAAGAGGAAATGAAGAAATCAAATCAAGGAGGGGGGCCGGGGGGAGGAGAGTTTCCTTGTAGAAAGAGAGAGGAGAGAGAGAGAGTAAGAAACAGAATGAGGGGGGAAAAGGCGTTCATGAAGAAGGTCAATTGGTCCTGTCCTTTTCCGACGTGGCCAGATGTATTGAATGGAAGTGGGACATTTGTGAATTTTTTTTCTTTTTGTTCAGGAGTGAAATTTTTTCATCAAATGCCGTGTTCTCTGTCCCGATGTTGACAAAAATTTATTCTTAATTTACCTTTTTATCTGAACAAGTTTGTGCCCATGCTCATGTAAGGATGTTTAAATGATGAAATTTAACAAAATCAAATATTAATATACGATATAAAAAACATTCACTACTAGAAAAAGGGTATTTTGCGACCCTATTTTGCCTCTATTTAGACGCGTAAATGGGTCGCAATATTTTCGATCGATGCATGCAAAAAGGGTCAAAATATTCAGGGCCGAGATTTCTCGACCCTTTTTTGGGTTGAAATATACCAAAATCGCGATCCTTTTCTTGGACGCCCGTGTTAATATTTCGACCTTCTTCATGGACTGTGTTTGTTCTTACGGGAATCTAGAAACCATTTAGCAGAATTTTATGGCAGCTCATAAAAGCATCGAGATGGAAATTATTTTTCGCCTATATATATATATATATATATATATATATATATATATATATATATATATATATATATATTAAAATTACCGGGAACATAAATAAATAATAATATATATGTGTGTGTTGTTTAATTAGTGTGGCTGATATCTATATATATCTATATATATATATATATATATATATATATATATATATATATATATATATATATATATATATAACATAAGTTAAATAGAAATGAATCAAATAGCAACGTATGTAACAAATCAAAGATTAATAATAGATTCACATTGCGACTGGGATAATTAAAAAGTATGTATATAATTCCTTCAATTCAAAGTTAAGTGGCATGATAGGATGATCCAATTCAAAAGTCACCAGATTTGACAAAAGCTAGCTATAGGAAATTAGAGTCCCATGACAAAAGCTTCATCACAAATCGAAGTGATAAATATGCATGCAACACAACCAAAAAACCAAAAGTCTAAAGGACTAAATTTGGAATGATTCAAGATTTCCAAATTAGTTTGCCAATGTCCTGTCATTGAAAGTCTTGAACAAGCCCACATCAGCTAGTTAATTAATGTGTGAGGTTGAGGTTGAAGGTCCAGTGTGCCTCGATTCGTTGCTAAGGTCGTTTCCACTTGATTCTTCTGAAACCTGGAAGAAAGATACGCAAATAGTCAACTTTGGAACAAGTCATTCAAAGTCTTCAACATTTAATGATGGAAAAAAGGAATTAGTAACTAGACAAGTAAGTCACTCATTAAAGTAGAAGTGAGGAACAAATAGCTTAATATACCATCAACCTAATTTTGATGGGCGTATGATGCATTGAAAGACCTGACTGGAAGAGGAATGGCAATGAAATTCACTTTTTTTTTTTCAGCAAATGAGGAAATCACTTGAGATGTCACTTAAATCTCCAGTGGGTTTTCCATTCAGAATTGGTTTTTTTTGGATATTTTCACATCCAGTTCCCTCAACTTCATTGCTAGTACTATCACTACTTACATAACCCCATTAAAACTCTTGTCACCGTATTCATTTCAAAAGAAATTATTGCCCATAGAATTACAGTGCTAAATACCATGCCCTCGGCTCATGTGACCCAAGAAAATAATAGCAAAAGGTTAAAAGATGAAAAAGGCACCGAAGAACAATATATAGTTATTTATAAGTTTAATGTGTGGATGACTAGCTATGCCCTTGAAATTAATTGAGCAGATTGTGGAGCAAGGTGTGGTGCAAGGTGCTCAGCAACCCAATACAAGAAGCCATGCTTGTTCTTCTGCAACAAATGCTCTGCAAAATGCTGGCGTGTCCCATTAAGTACCTATGGCAACAAACACATCTGCCCTTCCTACAACAACTGGAAGACCAAGAGAGGTGGCCCCAAGTGACCTTAAATGATAATTTCCCCTGCTTTTCCCTTCTCAACATCAAATATGCCAAAACAACAAACATGCAAAGTCATCTCTCAATCTTTTACATTCAGTAAAGGAAACACAAAAACTGCACCAACTTAAAGAATCTCAGAGCTGATCACATCAGTATCCACATCAAATACACCAAAACTGTGAAAGCATCAGGATATGACCATACTACGGAAAAGTGTGAAAGTACATAAAGGAAACACAAAAACTACATGAGAGTGGGAAGGGGATGTATTTTACATTCAGTAATGTTAGAGAAGCAACCCAACTTAAAGAATCTCAGATCAACATATATTCTGGACATCTTTCCATTTATAGTCTTTGCCAGAAACACAGAAACTAGGCTCGTAGATTTAGTTAATACAAGGAAGAATACCATACATGGTGAAGAATACCATACATGGTCAAGAAACAGGCAAAGTCATCTCTCAATCTTTTGGAGTCTTTGCAGGCAAAGGCGAAAAAGAAATCGGGTATCCAATTTCAAAGGTGAATGTCATAATTTTTTATTTTGTTCATATTAGCCCTAATTACGCCACCAAATTTGACGTGTCACCTGAATTCTTTATTCTCACCTACTATATCCATATCCAGCGTAGTACACAGACACATCGAGTTAGGCTAAAAGACCATTGAGTTAAAAGTAGCGAAGTCCAATATTAGAACAACCTGCGCCTTGTGCTAGTACTTGAGTCTCGGCTATATTGCTCAGGCTTTTCTTTTCACCTCATCGATGTGAGCACTTGGTAGTTGACTCTCTGACATGGTATAAATCTGTCTTTCACTTTGGGCTGAAAACAAAATAAATTAGAAAACTGCCTAATTTGACACCACCACCTGTCTCTAAGACTTATGCTCGAAATTAAGTATACGGATGAAGCAACTGTATTCCAAAGCTTCGGAGACATAAACGAGCTTATCAAAGACATGCTAGAGATGAAGGGAAGATATAGCGCAATGGAGGCAAAACTCAAGGAAATGCACCATTAGACATGACAAGTTTCACTTATTAAATTCTAGCACAGTCTGGCCATGTGTCAAACGCCACTACTCTTATGGATGGACTTATTTCAACTCAGTTGGGAAAATTTTGACAAGATAACACAATATGGTTCTCTGCCAATAAACTTGCCATGCAACAGAAGAGATTCTCACATGCCTCACCCTTTTTTTCTCTGGATAATATAAAAGGAAGAAGGGATGGATGCCAAAAAAAAGATCACACAAAAGATTATATACATCCAATATGCAAGTCATCCACAAGATTAGTCACATCAATAGCCGACACACAAAACTACAATCATGCATCTCCATCTCCCAAATATGATTGACTAACTTGCACCACCTAACCAACGCACCCCCCCCAATGTAAAAAAATAAGTATAAAGCATTAGCATTTGAAAGACTAACCTGATTACCAGCCATATGTAAGGCAGCCTCAGTAGCATCTAGGAACTCGTCTGTAATTTTTCCATTACACACGACCTTCAGCATAAGTAAGAACATGGCCTTCTGTGATGCTAATTCCTCTTTCACATGCTTGAGTTCCATATTGTTGTTAGGGAAGGTGTAACCTATTTTCCTAAGGACAACATTTAGACCAAAGACGTCACTTTGGTCTACGTTAAAGCCAAAACCGATCGGTCGTTTGGGATTTTTTTCTTCATACATAACCTCATCGAACACTTCGTTTCAATTTCAACTTGAGTTTTTGAGGGGGAAGAGCCAAGAAGTCGCTGTTGAACTTTTGCAGTAGCCTCATTCTAGCACAATTTAAGAGGAAATAGAATAAGTATCATAATTAGACCACAAAAATAGAAAACTAAAAATGACAAGTAGTAGAATAAGAACATGTACCAGAAAACCTTCAGTTGCCGTATTAGCTACAAAGCCCCCACCTTCTTTGCTATGTGTCTCTTTGAAGAACTCCAAATGTGTTGGCTCTTTTCCATGAGCTTCCACCTATAATTACAAATCTCATGATGAATTCTACATTAATACATTACATAGCTTGTCCCATTTTAACATGGCAAAAACGAGAGGAAATTTTGACATTCTTGCAAAAGTTGCCCAAGTCTGGATCAGGGTTGTGATAGCATATAAATTGTTCCAAAAAAAGCAAAGAAAACATACAAAGTCAGCTCGCTTTTCCGCATAACTGGTAGAACCAATTGTATGACAATGAGTTTGCGAAGAGCATGTATCTCGACCTATTTCAGCCAATGTCTGTAGATTAAGAACATAGCTTCAAGGTTTAAGCATTTCTGTAAGTGTAATGCTCAATCCAAGAAATAAAAATAAGCAGATCGATATGGAGGTTAAAGAAGAAAATAGCTCATGAATACAAGGAAAAAGTAGCCTGGGTGGAGGGTTGCGCCTGCCTTGAGCTCATATATATATTACAGTGTATAAGGCCTTGTCACTTTGTATAAAAATTATCTAATAGTGGCCATTCTTATGACTTGTAGGAGACTTGCAGTATGACTTATAAGAGACTTTGTATAAAAATAATCGTACACAGTGGTCACACTTTGAGCTCAAGGATATATGGAATACGAAGGTTAAAGGAAAAAATTAAAATAGAGGTTAAAGGGAAAACAAATTAAGCAAATATAGAGGTTCAAGGTGTAAGCAATTCTGAAATCGAAATTGTTGTTAGATATATATACCTCATGTTGTTTTGAACACCAATAGTCAACCAATCGCATCCACCCATCATGAGAGTGCCCTTTAGGAACCATCTTATACATGTCCTCTCTTGTTTTCTCTTCAGGTTTGAAGTAGTCTCTCTTCAAACCATGTTTATATTGCTTGAAATCCTTAGCAACATGTTTAAGGACATGTTTATCAAAGCCCTCATCTGCTGGATACATGAACTTGGACTGTACATCATTTATAAGTCATAAATTCAGAATGAATGAACTTGACCACTCTGAACTTTAGATAGATAGATGTTTAAATTAGATTTTAAAAAAATACTTACTCGAACCATTTCAATGATGTCGGCTTTATATGTTTTGTTCAATTTATGCTAGCTAATCGTCCCAATAGGGCAAAATCTCTCTAGCCTTGCAATGTAGCCAAGAAACCTCATGAAAATGTAGCCTCCCTTTCTAATAGGTTGGTTGTAGTTGTTAAATGCCACATAAAATCTCACCCCTTGCTTGTAATTCATAACATCTCAAGGTAGAATTGATCCTTTTATCACCTCCTCATTCCCTTGATCATCTATTAAAAAGAATATCATTTAGAAGACATCAATTATGATAGTGACTAACTAAAACTAACACTCCAAAGCTGGGAAAGGGTGTTCTGATTAGCCGGGCTAATAATAGTCAGAATATATTTTCAAAACAGTTTTGATTTACATGCCCAAAAAACAGGTTGAAAATATCTTCCAAAAACAGTTTTGATTAGCAAGCCAAAAGACAGTTTGAATATATGTTCAACAAACCAAAAATATTGTTTACCAATGGTCAGGACTTCTTCTTTTGCATCAAACGGTATGTTATCTTTCGAAGATGATTGAGAAGATCTGGTGCTTTTGGATACAGATGACTTCCTTTGTTTCCCTCCAACATGACCATTTCCTTTATCATTAGACTGACTTTGAGAACTCTTTGCTAAGTCTTCATGATCATTATTGCCATTTGAAGGAGATTCTCTACTTGCTTGGATAGTGGAGCCTGTTTTTTGATGCACTTCTTGTTATATTGCACCTCTAGCAACTTTAACAATAGCCGAGTGGGATTGATTGTGTAACGGTACTGACCTAGTGGAGGGATTTGCTTGGGAAGTTCCAACAACAGAAGGGGGCTAACAAGGTGGATTCAATCCTATAGTTGAGGGATTTACTTAGGAAGTTCCAATAAGAGAAGAAGTCTGACAAGGTGGATTCGATCCTGTAGTAGTAAAGGATGGTTAAAAAGGACCATATCTTATCGTAGATGGGAAAATCAGGGGTTGTGCTGCTCCAGTTAGGGAAGTAGGCATATGTATGGGCCGTAATGCAGCAATGGAGGTAGTAGGTTGCGGCTGGAGGGATGGCTGAGATGCTAAAAGCAAAAACGATGTACATACAATAGTGAGACAAATACCAAAATATTAAATTGAAAGAAAGCTAAATCAGTAAAACCCTCTCAAAAAAATGTTTTGATTAACTGACAGAGTAAGCATACCTAATCCTCCATTGAAAGAAGTAGGCCGAACAAGCAACTGCATAATTGGTTTTGATCCTCCAGTAAATCTAGTCAACTACTGAACTATTTGTTTTGAAGCTTTAATAGATGTACTAGGTGGTGGAGGTAGTTGTCCAGATCGTCGTGGCACTTCAATTGAAGCTCGAGTTGATGTTACATGCTGAACAGACTTTTTAACAGATGTTTGCAAAGGCAATTGCGATGCTTCACTTGATGGAGTAGGCCAAAGAAGCTGCTACGTAAGTGGTGTTGATGCTTCAGTAGATCTACTCAGCCCAACTGGTTGCTGCTGCACAATTACTTTTGAAGCTCCAGCTTCAGTACCACATAGGGGAAGTATGTGTCCAGAACGTGTAGGAGCTTCAGCAGATGCCCTAGCCACAACACTGGGTGGCTGAAGGGGCTGTGTGGGTGGCTGTAGGACTCCACTAGAAGTCAGGCATAGTACAGGTGCCTGCTGCTGCATTAACGATGCTGATACTTTCAAGAAGGAAGCAGGTTGTGCTGTTGCAGTACTGAAGCTAGGATGACCAAGTGATTGTGTTGCTACTGTGGATGATTTGGCAGCCAGTACATTGAGTGTTCTTTTGCTCCTGTAGCTCATCCTTTATGCCTCACTTTGCACTCAATACCTGACAATAAAAGTTACGAAGACATTTACCCGGATCAGTGATATGTAAATTCAAGTCATTAACTATACATGTAATATCAAGTCATAGCAATAGATGTAATACTACCTGATTTAATATCGAGCATAATATTACAATATTCAACAGTTGATAAAGCCAACTTAACTCAAGCCATTAACTTAGATATGATATCAAGAATAAATAACTACACTTGTCAAACATGGGAAACACAAAAGACAGATAAGTAATCCAACAACAAAATAGGAAAGAGATAACATTGTTCCATGCTAAAGTAATGCTTGACATACAATGGCCATATACCACACACTAGAAAGCCTACGACACATCCTCGCCTAAATCAAAAATGTCTCTAGCCTTGGTTTTAATAACGTGCAACCATCCTTTTTGTTTCTCATCTTCAACGTAGAAAACTTGCTTCGCTTGAGATGAGAAGACAAATGGATCATCATGTAAATATCGACCGGTATGAATGAGGTTTGAGAAGTTGACACAAGCATGGCCATTTCTAAAAGTTTTTAAACCCCCATTTATGTCTACCCATTCACAATAGAAAACCACAACTTTATATGCCCCATAATAATCTAATTCATAGATGTCCCTCAGTCTTCCATAGTAAGGTTGGCCATCAGCTTCCACCATAGCCCCAAAATTTTGTGTCTTTCGGTAACGCTCACGATGAACTGTTTGGAATTTGTAGCCATTAACTATGAAGCTGTTAACGCTTTTAGCTACAGGGTTTAAACTACTGGCTAAAGCTTTCCTCAACTCTCCTTCTGGCGTGCTCAAATCAATGTACTCCACCTATAATACGAAAAACATTTAGTTATATAAAAGCAGGTACACAAGCACAATCTATATACTAATTCATGGCATACATTCTTAAAGATAGAAAGACAACCTGATTTTGCAGCCGTCCATCTAATTCATTAATTATCCAATCAATTGGAAGAGTTTTATTTGCAATTACTGAAGAGCATCGATTAGAGGCTTCCCTTTCATTTAAGAATTCCCTAACATAATTAGCAGAAGGGGTTTCTTCATTTAATTTCTTCATCAAAACTGAAAACCCAATTAGTGGAGCATCATGGTGTATAGCTGATACTTACTCAATAAGTTCTTTCATGTCATCTGAATGAAGCAGTACATAGCGATGTGCCTGCCTTAAGCTCTTGTCATCAAGACAACGAGTCCTCTCCATCCCAACCACTTAGCCACCAGAGTTAAACAAGTAGGTACTCATATTAACATTATAATCATCATTCCTCTTGATCCTATAAAATATGGTCTTAAACCCTTCCAAAAAGGCCGAAGAAAAGGCAATAGTCTCCTCAAGAATGTACCCTTCAGTCACGAATCCTTCAGGCTGGGCTTTATTAGTGACATGGGATTTCAAATGGGCTAAGTACCATTTTTAAGAAGTTTTAATAAATAATACAATAAATATTAAAAAAAGAGAGACAAACAGAAAAAAAGAGTATTTAAAATTGTCACCTTTCAATAGGGTACATCCATCTGTAATGAATGGGACCTCCAAGTTTAACTTAATCTACCAAATGAATTATGAGATGGACCATGACCGTGAAAAAAGTTGGAGGAAATTCTTTTTCTAGCTCACAAATAGTAAGCATAAGCCTCGATTGAATGTGCTCCAGTTCATCCACGTCAAGGGTAGGTGAGCACACATACTTGAAAAATGAACACAAATAAAAGAGTAGGTCAACCACTTCCATGGCATGTGATGCTTGTATAGCTACAGGAAGAATATCTTACATTAAAACATGATTGTCATAACTCTTAAGATTTAAGAGTTTTTGAAGTTTCAAATTAACACATCTAGAGATGTTAGACTCATATCCGTCCGAAACTCTAAACTTTTGTAGAACTTTTAAAAATCTTTCTTTCTCCTTCAAAGACATGGAATATGGGGCTGGAGGCATAACTGGATCTCGATCAGGTCAAGGTTGAAGCCAAAGGTGAGGTTTTATCCCTATCTGTT
Source organism: Carnegiea gigantea (assembly GCA_029747015.1). NCBI lineage: Eukaryota > Viridiplantae > Streptophyta > Magnoliopsida > Caryophyllales > Cactaceae > Carnegiea > Carnegiea gigantea. The sequence continues at coordinate 494,653 of JAKOGI010000219.1, forward strand.
CAAGCGCTTTTCTTACATTCACATCATTTCTAGTTTTCTTATCCACATTCAGAAGGGTTCCCAATAAATTATCACACACATTCTTCTCAATGCACATGACATCTAAATTGTGTCTTAATCGATTAACCTTCCAGTAGGGTAACTCAAAAAATATGCTTCTTTTAGTCCAAAGGACATCATCAGTAGCATCATCATCATAGTCCTTATCACAATTATCCCCAATTTCATAAGTAGATGTACCCGCTTGTCATCTTCCTCTCTTTTTTTTTTTTGAAGCCTTTTTAGACTTTCCATACACATAATCAACTCCATCTTGTTACGCTGAAATTTCAATCCCATCTACAACAACTGGAGCATCCCTAAATTCCTCTATCCCATCAAATAAATGGCCTTGGGAACGATAAGGATGATTATGAGGTAGCCATCTTCGATGCCTAAGTAATAAATTATGCCACCAAACATATATGAATGTGTGGAATCAGCACTTGAAGAACATGTTTTATAGCCCTTGGTACTCCAACTGGACAGCATAGCATAAGCAGGAAAATTATTGATGGTGCATCTTAGAACTGCTCGCATATTGAAGTATTCATTGCTATAAGTATAAAAAACAACAACTCCATCCCACAGCAATTTCAACTCATGTATTAGTGGTTGCAAGTATACATCAATATTGATTCCAGGACTTGATTTTCCCGGATTAATCAGTGAAAGAATAAATGATGATGGCTTCAGACATACCCATGGAGGAAAATTATAAGGGATTAACACTACAGGCCATGTACTGTAGGTTGTATTCATAAGACGATATGGATTAAAGCCATCACTAGCAAGGGCAAGTCTAACATTGTGGGGATCAGAAGCAAGGTCAGGATATAAGGCATCAAATTCCTTCCATGCAATAGCATCAGTTGGATGTCTTAACTTTTCATCTTTCACACGATCCCTGTCATGCCATCTCATTTGTTCAGTTGACTTAGATAACATGTAAATCCTCCTCAATCTAGGGATTAGAGGGAAGTAATGCATCACCTTAGCCGGCTCTCCTACCTTAGCATTTGAACTTCCTTCACATGTCTTACCTTCTTTGCCTTTTACTGTCTTCCATCTTAAAACACCATAAACATAGCAAGTATCTTTTTCTAATAACTCACCCCAATATAGAATGCAATCATTAGGACAAGCATCAATCTTTTCATATCCAAGGCCTAAGTTATTGATCACTTTCTTGGCTTCATAATAAGAGGAGGGAAACTCCATGATTTGAGGGAATGCATCTCCTAAAAGTGTCATCAACATTGTGAAAGACTCAGCTGACCAATGAAACATCCATTTCATATGAAACAAGCAAAGGAGGAAAGATAATTTGGAAAAGGTGGTACACCCATCATGAAGTGCCTTATTGGATGCATCCAGCAGCCTCTGATACTTCACTTTTTCTTCATCATCTAATGGAGGATTTACTGATTCGTAAAATTGTCCTGAGGAAATTTGCTCACTATAGATGTCCAAAGGTTCAACTCCATCAAGCGGCTCATCAACCACATCAATGAAGAATGTCATCCTTACACCTAGGTATGTCAACCCCAAAAGCTGCTCTTAACAAACCTTCCATATCATCTTCACTAGTGAAATTTGGCGGCTCAATATTTGTTTCTTGACTTATGCTTCTTCTATATTTTACATGATCAAGAATGTCCCCTTTACCATAAAAAATAAAATGTTTATACTCCTCATGGAAACCTTTAAATAAAATATGTTGCTTCAGTTTTTCTATAGGCAACCATTTATCCACTTTGCATCTCCTACATGGACATCGAGTTCTTCCTTCTATGATATTTTCCTTAGCAAGCTTAATAAATTTGACAGCACCATCAAGATAATCAGGATGATAATTTGATAATTCAATCCAACTTGAGTCCATTTTACAAACATAAAATAATTTAGTACAATATCTTATACACTTCATTTTATGATAATAAAACAAATATAATTTAAGGAGTAGCCCTAAACATTCAAGGATAATCAGGTTACACAAGAAGGGCTGATAAGAGATAGAACTAACATTAGGAGAATTAAAACTGAATGTGAAACAAGAAGGGCATTTTGCCTGTGGAATGATTCTTGCTTTGGGTGCAAGAAGCCATGCGTTCAATTGGAATGGCCCTTCAGAATTATCTACCAAAATCTTTGGCCAACCCCAAACCTATTGTGGTATAAAGTCTAAATATGCTTACGAGATGCTAGATACAGAAGATCCAAAGCCTATAGGAAGATCCCAGCCTGAGTTTAATTAATTATTAGGGTGCCCTGTCCGCAACATCTAACATTCTCTTTGGCAAACTCAAAAACCATTCTACCACAAAAGCCAAACCAATTTATAAAGTATCACAAGATGCATCAGAGATTCAAATCTACTACTTTCTTATTCAAGTCTACTACTTTCTGATTCATTCTGCCAATTTACCTGTTAGTAGTTCTCTAATTTATAGATTCAACCATGTTTAAGTTTAATTTAATTTCTGCAAGTTGAATGATTTTTGCGTTCACGTTCCTTATTTTCAATAGAATGGGTTAACGTTAGTTGACTGACCTGAGTTCGACTTGTTCATGTAGATTCGACCCTCAAGTACTACGGCTGACAACCGTAAACTTGCGGTATTTTTATACATCCCTTTTAGGGTTGTAATATTAATCTTTGCCCCCCCTCCCCAATCCCCAAAAAAAGGCATAAATTTGAATCAGTTGCACTATTGTGAATGCAATGCCATAAATTTCAATCAACGCGCTGCTTGCTGTTGAGCAGTAAATGGATTAAACTCTACGGCTGCTGCATTTCTATACTGCATCTAGATTGAAACAAGCTACTTGAGGATATTAAAGTATAAGTCCAGGAGAAGGCTTCTTTGTAATTGATACTGAATTGATGTAATTTCCTCTGCCATCTTAAGGGTTGATTTTAGTGGTACTAAAAAGTTTAAATTTATTACCAAAAAAAAAGTCGCCCAAATTTTTAATTAAAAATTAAGAAAAAGGGAAGCTAGTTGCCAAATCTGAATTATAACACAAAATCATTTCTGCTTGATCAGAACTGAAATATGTGTTTCTTATCAATTTCAACTTAGTCTCTACGATAACAAGAATGCTATTATTGAAGGTAAGGTGATTTTTTACATGATAAGTTACGTTCCTGAATGCCACATGCTATTTGGATATATGTGTTCTATTTCTAGGAGGCATGTAACTAGTATGAGTATCATACATTTTACCGACAAGATAACTGAGATATTTTCACATGCTAGTTAGACTATCAGTAACTGCTGTTATATTCAGAAGTAAGTTACATGCTGGTTAGACTAGCATACTTAGGGAATATCAGGTGAGAAAGCATTAGCAATATGCATGATGAACAACAAACAGAAGTTTAAGCAATGTTGATATAGCTAATACGCTGTCATATTTGCCAAGTGTTAAAATCCCTGACATCGAACAATGCCCGCTGAATGTCTTACTGACAAAACAGAAGCTTGAGAATTACATTAATTAAAATGAAAACCAAAGCAGTAAAATGGCATAGAAATTAGTTCCTTTATTTGCACTAAAAATGTAGTTCGATGAAAGATGATTTTACCCTGAATTGAGAATTTCCAAGTGTGTTGTCAGTACATGCTTTCAACCCAGATCACCTAACAACAGCATATGAATTTCAACTCGATTCTATGCAAGAGATTCAAGTGTCTTACTATGAGGCATTGAAGTGAAAGTACTACAGACTTTAACTAGAAGGTGCCTAGGAGTGCTTGACAAGGGAAAAAGATATGCAGTAACAAATACCCAGTATTTACACATGCGCTTCTCTCAAAAACCTAAAACAATTGCAAAATAGTATAGACCACCATCTCAAATATATTTGTAAATTCCTACTCACCTTGTGTCAACACCAGTCCCTTGCTCTTAGTAGGCTTCAAGTTCTACACTGAAGCAGGGCACAAACATTCTGGGCGACTCACGATTGAAGTTGAGTGAGTTCCATAAACCCCAACAGCCCATCAGCCATCCCCTTGTTACCATCCAAATTGTAGAAAAGAACACGCAATCAACACCAAAAAACCGTTCCATAAACTCAAATTTTCAAAAAAAAGGCCACAAACCTCAACAGATTCACAGGCATGAGTTACAGTTAAGCGAATTACAGGCCGAAAAAGAGAAATCGAGTTCCATGAGAGATTACGACTCACGGTTCTGGGTGAAATTGATCGAGAGTCACGGTTCTGGGTGCAATTGATCGAGAGCTGGAGTTAGGGTTTTGGTTTTTGGGCGAAATCGATCTGTTCTAGGCGAATGCAAAATCTCAATCAATTGCCAAAGAGAAATCTTGATCTGTTCTGGAGTTAGGGTTGGAAACGTTTTAGTGGCCGGCCAAATACTTTACACGCACAGGTTCTAGCTTTTGTTTAATTTGACGGATTGTATAAAATTTGGGCGCGAGTTCCAATGTGAATTATCTCGACCCTTTTAATGGCCGCGTTAGTTCTGACCATAAATAGTGTCGAGATTTTGCAATTCCAGAAAAATAAGTATCGACACAAACGACAAGGGTCGGTACGTAAGGGTCGAAATTGGGCCGCTTTCTAGTAGTGATTTATATAACGATTCTGTTCAAAAAATAGTGTGAAAATTGAATATTCGAAGATATCAAATACCACTTGTTGAGAAATATTTTTTCTGGGCAAAGGAATGAAACATTTCATCATCATTCACAATCCGTCATATGGTCCTTATAATGCATATTCAACTAAAACAAATACAGTTTTAAATGTCAAAATTATATCTTTATCTCAAAAATGTGAATTTGATCACTCTTACATGATTATATTTTTGTTTTTATAAATATTTACAAACAACTTTGTGAATTTATAAATATTTCCTCCACTTAAAAATGTGAATTCAATGCATATTATAGCTTTATAAATATTTCGCTATATTTATAACTTTGTACATTTAAACACGCCCAATCCCTTTGCACCAAAAAGGAAAAAGATAAAAAAAAACCTCTTTTATGTGTCAAACATAATATGCGTTTCAAATTAATGCTCCATTTAAAATAAAGTGTTTACATTTGCTTCGTTTCTTTCTTCTTTCTAGGCCCTCCTCCCCTTAGTACCCAAGGAAGCCCCCCCCTAAAAAAAGGAAAAAAAAAAAAAACATCCCATGGCCCTTAAGCCCCATTCCTTCCTCACTATAAGTCAATCCACTTTCCTCACTGTAAGTCAATCCAACCACCATCCCAATTAAAAAGAAAAGAAATTTGACTCCCTATTTCGTCAAAAATAATGGTTTATAACAACTTCCCCTCTTTTATCTTTATCTTTGCCTTTTCACATTTCTCCTAGTTATAGTCGATACAAAACTAGATGACAGATCTTCTAAAAAAACAAAGAAAAGAAAATATATGATTGTTCAAATATTTGAGCTGAAGAGGGATACTATAGAGTAAAAATAAATAACAAATCGAGGGTAAGTGGCAATAGGAAACACATCAATCATCCTATCAGTATCTTAACTGCTTAAAATGAAAAGCTGGTGGAAGATTGAGAAGGTAAAAAAGTCCCTGCATTTTAGTTAAATCTCACCAAAAATATAATTCCAATTTAAAATTTAAAGCTGAAGTAGTTAATTGGAATTAACAACTTGATACAAAATGACATGTAACCTGTCGTCAAATATACAATCATCTACTAAAGAGATAAAACAAACATTTATCTATTCAAAACACAATAAAATAAACATTTTTATTTAGTTACAACAGAGATCCCGCCAAATGCTTCTCCACCTCCAGCAAGTAATTGCTACCCAAGGACGCTTTCATTAGAAATTGTCTCCTGGTTGGTTTACCCCCCCTTCCCCTTGGGTTTTTAGGCCTTACTCGCGTTAATTTTATCAATTAGTTATTTTTATCATTTTGATAGCATGACTAATGATGACATTATAAATGTGCTGACAGATGAAAATTCAGAGGACTTTAAATGCTGGTGATGATGAATAAATTTTCTTCAGTTGGTTTTTTTTTTTTTTTAAGGTGGTGCATGAGATAATCTTGTAATGTTCTTTCATTAAAATGAAAACATTTACTAATAAACCATTTGCTAATATGAAGTGCTTGTAACATGACAAGCAATAGAATAGTCACGCAAACATTAGCAAAAAGGGGAAAAAATACAAAGAGACCAAGACGTACAAAATGACCTCATAATAAGTAATGGTGAAAAACTAAAAAGCTTAGGTAAATCTTGTTAATAGTTGAAACTTTTTTAAAAAAATGTACAGTAAAGTAAAATAAAAAACAATGTACCAAAAACAAAATCAATGCTAATAAGGTAGACATCAACTAATACCATATATACAAAATACCTAGATTTTTTTTCTCTTTTTTCTTTCTTTATTTGTTAGGGGTTATTGTAGCTACTGGGGCATTTCTAAGGACACTTGAATTGCAGCTTGACTCCATTATCTAAGTAACACGAAGGGAGAAAAAAATTAATATTAGGTTGCTATCTCTCCTTGGATTTCTGATTGACACACTATACGTTTGAGATCAATTGGATTACTGCTTATAACAATTGACTCACCGATTGCAAGGACCTCAACTGAAGTAAACCCTGCACATATAAACTTCATAACAAATTTAGGAGAAAGAAAATAGAGGGCTGAGCCAGGGGAGATAACATGAGTTGTCATCTGTTACTTCAGAAAGTGGAACAATCGGAAGTGGCTACTATGGAAAGTGGGATAGAAGGCTTCTCCCACAAGTATTAATCGTTCATTCTTTAAATCTAAAATTGCCCAATGCTTGTAAGTTCGTGCTTATGTTGATCCTATTTACACCATGAATTGATTCAAAGAAAATTCAAAATATATGCATTGGGCTGCCATAAATGTTAATTACCCCTATGTCATGATAACAAATCTCACTGCCATTGTCGATTTTGATCGAGTCATGTTACGTGGCTTGCATGTCCTCCCTCAAATACCAACATCACTGGCATAGGCTAGCCCCCGACCATCACAAGCCATTGATGCGAGTAAAGATACCTGGTGACGCTATATCCTTTCTTTTGGGTGGAAGGAAGGAAAATGATAACAATTTGATGGGACTTGGGCTGAGAGGGAAAGGAATGGGGTGCAACAGCTAATGACAGAAGAAAAAGATTAGAGCGAGAGACGCGGTTGTGGGTGAAACTAATTACACGTGAGGGTAGCTAACAATAGAAGAAAGTGGGGGAGGGTTAAGCAATTTGAACGGGGGAATCGTTAAGTAGTTATCAAAGTTTTCTTTTTTTTTTAAAAAAAAATCTTATCTGAAAATTAGATAATAACCGTCAATGATATTTACATAGCTCATTCTACCCTGTACTTCAAATTTTTAAATTTGAAAACTTTAACATTTAAGCGGCGCATGTTTTTAGCGGGATTACACGAAATTATAGGATTTATCATTTCCTCATCAATGAGCCCCTTACACATTTTTACATTTATAATATAAAGATTTATTATAAATTTATTTGCTAGATTTATTAAGAGCTTATTTATTAAATTTATTCTAAATTGAACATATTTTGACTTTATTTTTAAACTTATTTACTAAACATATTTTGAAACAAATTTATTTTAATTTATTTACCAAACTTATGCTAAACATAACTTGTTTAAACTTATTTCACAAAAAAGTAACCAGAAGAAACGAAGACCTAAGTTTCATAAACCAAATCAAACCAAATTGGATATAAAAGTCAATTTACACTAAACTTGGCGGATTTCAACCTGATTAGTTAGTGTAGCTTACTAACTTATTGACAAGGTGATTAAGAATCAATTGGAGGAGATTCTTCCACAAATTATTTAAAAGAGATAGAATGTTTATTTCACGTAAGCTCACTACTGATAATATTTTGGTTTGTTAAGAGTTTTTTTTAAATTATATGTTCAACCAATTTTGTTGTGATTAATAAATCGTCATCAAGTTGGAAATAAGTAGGCTTATCATTCGGTGGCGTGGTGTTTATTAGGAATGTTATGCTTCATGTTTGGCTGTTGTGTCCCTTGGATTAATTTAGTAATGACGTTTGTAGATTTCATTTCCTTCTCCATTTTACGGCTAATGGACTCCACAAAGGTTTTGTTGCTAAGGTGAGCCTATTTCTCCACATCTATTTTCAGTTTGTTACAAAGTGGTTGATGGGGCTTTAAGGACAACAAAATTTAAAGGACTTTAGGGCCATCAAGTTTGCCAAAATGTGCCTACAGATTTCTTATCCTCTATTCAAAGATGATTTGATATTTTTACATAAAGCTATTGTTGATCACCAACTACGATTGTGGAGTTCTTAGGCCGTTAGGAATGAGCATAAAGCCAAAAGCTTGATATGGAAAAATCTAGCATTGTGCTTGCCAAAGGTATACCTACCTCACAATGCGATGAGATATTGACCAGCCTTGATATGAAGGGTTGTTCGTTGAGATAAAATATAATGAAACTTGAACCCTCAGGTGTCAAATTTTACTCCTTTATATTTGTTGAGCATAAGGGGATGAAATTTGATACCTGGGGGTCATTATTATTATTATTATCATTATTATTATTGTTATTATTATTATTATTACTACTACTACTACTACTACTACTACTACTACTACTATTATTATTATTGTTGTTGTTGTTATTATTATCATCATCATCATCATTATTAGTTAATTAATAATTATTGTTAATATTAATAATTAATAATTGTTATTATTAACATTAATAATTATTATTATTAGTATTAATAATTATTATTGTAATTATGATTATTAATTATTAGTAATAGTAATAATTATTATTATGATTAATTATGATTATTAATAATAATAATTTTTTTATTATAATAATGATTTTTATTAATTATTAATTATTATTAATTATTATTATTATTAAGTATTATTAGTAATGATAATAATTATTAATTGTTATCTTTATTAGTTATTTTATTATTAATATTAATAATTAATAATAATTATTAATTATTATGATTATTATTAAAATTAATAATTATTATTATAATTAATTATTATTGTTATTATTACTATTATTATTAATCATTATCAATTATTATTATTTTTTTTAGAATAAAACATATTTGATTCTATTCCATAATTTACAACCAACCAACAAGCATCAAAACTCGATTCCATTCCTTTTCTCTCCAAGCACATGAGTTAGGATTCAAATTCTGACATTCATCCTTCACGGGATCATTTCTTGATTCCTTTTCATTCCATTTTGACTCACCAACTAAGGCTTTAATAATGTTTCAGCCCGAAACAAGGATCCTAGTTTGCCAACTTATGTGAGAAGACCATACAAGAAATCATTCTTCTAAGTGAAAGACAAGATTCATAAAAGGACTCTCAGGTTGGATGGACAAACAAGTCTCATTAGAAGATCGGGAAGTACTAATAAACATGGTTACCCATAAGTTAACCTTTACTTGGAGTAGATCATTGGGGATGTTAGAAAAAAAATCAAAGCTAGTTTGATTATTGTTAACCTACCTGTGCTTATAATTAGTGGTTATTGAACTACTTGATCATATTGGCAAAGGTTGGGCATAAGTTGGTGAACTATACATGACATAATCCAAGGTTGTTCATTTAATTTTTCCTCCACTTCCTCTATAAATACTCAACTGATGGAGGGTTTTAAACCAAGCAAAAATTTAGCTTCTTAGCATACAAAAGCTAGGGAAACATGTAACCCAATTACCTCCTCTTGCACCTAAACCACAAAGAAATTAGACCAACAAAATTAATCTTGAACCAATTGCAAAGCCTTTAACACCTCCAATGTAAACATCTTGGGGCATTGATTCAAGTACTCCAAGTTAACTTTCTGGAAGTGCACGTGGAGTGGTTAAAATTGCGTTAGTCTTAGGGAATGATCTCTCATATGGAGTTTGCACCTTAACTTCAGCAAAATTATTCTTAGGGGAATGGCTAAGCCACGACATGGTTTGATCTACAAATTAATTTCGATTATTATTTTTGTTATAGTTAGTCTAATAACTTGATAATTTCGGGTACAAATTAAGTTGATTAGTTTAATTCAAGTCCAATGTTTCAATCGATATTTTATAAAATGTATTTAGTAGTTATAATTGTATACAACATCGCCTAAAGTTATATTTTCCAACCATCTAAGAACAAGTTTTGGTTATATACAATTATGGCTTCAAAATATACTATTCTTGATATGCCTAAGCTAAAACCATTAGATGGTAAAACATATAACCGTTGGCCAATTAGAATGAATTTTTGTCTTGAGCAAATTGAGATTGCATGTCTTAGATGAAAAGTTTACCGTTAAAGATGAAAATGCTAACCTGAAATTAGATAGAGATAATAAAATTTGCAAAGGTATGTTATTACATCATATGTCTAATGCATTGCTTGATATTTATATGAAAAATGAATATGATAAGGATATTTAGGATGCTGTTAACAAAAAATATCGTGGTGATGATGTTGAGTCTAAACATTTGCAATTAGTAGATGGCTTAAGTTTTAAGATTGATGAAGATAAGACTATTATTGATCAGATTCATGAATATGAATATTTGTGTTCAATGATTGCATTTGAAGGACTAAAAAATATGTGATGTGACCAGGCTATTGCTTTGATTGACTAATTACCACCATTTTAGACAGAATATTACAATCAGCTCACGCATAAAAGAATACTGGACTTTAGAAGAGTTGATTGGCCACTTAAAAATTGAGGAAAAAAATAGATTGAAAGATAAAAGAATTCCTCATAACTCTAGGTTTTTTTTTTTTTTTTTCCCTGAGCTGATCTTGTGGAGGATAGATATGCTAATTTTGACATGTTCAAAAACAAGGGAAGGAAAAATTACAGAAGTGATCACAAGTCACAAGGAAAAGTGCAAAAATATAAATTCATGGGAAAATTGCATGAATGCGGGCGGCATGGTCACAAGGCCGTAGATTGTAAATCCAAGAAAGAAAGAAATAGTTGAGTCTGATAGTATTATTATACTAGTGTCAGAAGTCAATTTAGTTGGTAGCCCATGGAGTGGATCATTGACACAAGTGCTACCAAATACATATTTCACATTCGCAAACTATTTAGTCTTACCCAAAAAAAAAGTGAAGGTGAAAACATTTTTATGAGTAACTCCACATCTATCTCTGTCATTGAAAAAAGGAAGATCACTTCAAAACTCACTTCTAAAAACTACTTACTCTTACTAATGTGCTACATGTGCTTGAGATGCATAGAAACCTCATATTTGATAGCTTGCTCAGGAAAGTAGATCTAAAATATTTTTACAGAAGTTATTTGATTGTGCTTGACACAATTTCTAAAAATATGAATAAAAAGACTAGTACCTCTTGTGCTTACACTATTGACTCGCTTGATTTATGGCATGCTAGATTAGGGTATGCAAATATTGCCTTTATTAAAAAGCTTAAGCATCTCAACTTGATTCTTAAACTATCTAATATGGATTTATCCAAATGTGAAGTATGTGTTGGAGCTAAGCTTCATCAGAAACCATTTAAATACATAGAAAGACAAACTGAGCTGCTCAAGCTTATTCATAGTGACTTAGGAGACTTTAAGAATCATGTGAGTAGAGGTGGTAAAAAAATATTATATTACCTTTGTTGAGGATTATTCATGTTGCACTATGGTTTATCTCCTGAGATCGAAAGATGAAGCAAAAGAAATGTCTATGAAATATAAAGCCGAAGTCGAAAATAAGCTTGACAGAAAAATAAAGTGGCTTAGAAGTGATAGAGGTGGTGAGTATGACCCCACAACTCCTAAAAATTATTGTGAAGCTAATGGAATTATTCATGAACAAACCATGCCTTCTGCTCCAGAACAAAGTAGTGTAGCAGAAAGGAAAAATTGAACTTTGAAAAATATGATGAATGTTGTGTTAATTAGTTTTAGGCTCCTGTTAGCATGTGGAGGGAGACAATTTTATTTGCATGTGAAGTTTTAACTTGTGTGCCTCATAAGACACTTGATAAGATCCCATATGAATTGTGAAAAGAGGATCCTCCTACCTGAATTATTTGAAAGTGTAGGGATGTTTAGCTAAAGTTATATTGCCTGAATTTAAAAAGGAGAAAATTGGTCCTGGAATCATTGATTTATTATTTATTAGATATGCTTATCAAAGTGTTGTATACAGATTCAATACAAAAGGCAGAAATGACTCATATATGCATGGTAGTATAATTAAAGCTGGAGAAGTTGAATTCTTTGAAAATATATTTCATATGAAAATTGCATCTCCTGATCATCACATCCCTCATGAAACATCTTCTAAGAGACATGCATGTTCATCTAATGTAGAACTATAAAGAAGCAAAAGAATCAGGAAAGAGATTTATTTTGGTGCTAATTTTATTAGCGCATTTCTGGTTGAAGATCTCATGTTAAATGAGGAATTTGTTTCTGCTTATATTATCTAAGAAGATCCTAAAACATATGAAGAAGACATGAAATCTATTGATGTTGTTTTCTAGGAAGAAGCTATTAATAGCGACCTTAATTCTCTATATTAAGCAATCATACATGAGTATTAATTGAACTTCCTCAAGGTTCTAAACCTTTGGATGTCAATGGGTGTTTAGGAAAATCTTAAAGCTGACAAATCTATTGCTAAATATAAAGTTTGCTTGATTATTAAAGGATTTAATCAAAGAAAAGAAATTGATTACTTTGATATGCATGCTCCTGTTCTAAAATAGCCACTATTAGAGTATTGACTGCAGTTGATTCTGTTCATGACTTAATTGTGCATCAAATGGATGTTAAAATTGCATTTCTTAATTGGAATCTAGATATAGAAATTTATATGGAACAGCCTGAGGGATTTGCAGTATTAGGGCAAGAGCATAAAGTGTGCAAATTGGTATAAGCATTGCACGGATTAAAACAGGTCCCCAAATAGCGGTATGAAAAATTTAACAGTATGATTACAACACATGGCTTTAAGGCAAATGAAGGTGACACTTGTATATATTCTAAGCATATTCCTGATGATTGTCATTAATCATTATATGCTTATATGTTGATGACATGCTTATATTTGGCACGCATGTGGATGTTATTATTGATACTAAAAACTTTCCAAGTATCTAATTTGAAATGAAAGATACAGATGGAGCTGATGTTATCTCAGGATTCCAAGTTAAGAGGACCCAATAAGACATTACTCTTAACTAGTATCATTATATTGAGAAAATACTTAGAAAGTTTGATTCGTTTTATGTTGATCCTGTTAGGACACCTTATGACGCTAGTGTACATTTGGTAAGGAATGAAGGCATTCCTATGTGCCAAATGAAATATGCATAAGGAATTTACGTCATATTTTTAATGAATTATACAAGGCATGGTAATTGCATATGATGTGAGTAGACGTAGCATACACACACATAACCCCAGTGATAATCATTGGATTGCTTAAATATTTGAAAGGCATTTTTATTGTGGTTTGTATTATGAAAAATTTCCTATTGTAAGGAGATATCGATGCCAATTGGATATCTAACAATGATGAAATTAATTCTATTATTGGTTATGTCTTTACACTAGGTGGAGGCACTATATCCTAGAATTTGCTAAACAATCTTATGTTTTTATGTCTACTATGGAATCTAACTTTATTGCACTTGGATTGGCAGGACATGAGTTGAATTGCTGAAAAGTCTACTAGTAGATGTCCCATTGTGGGGGAAGCCAACTCCTTCGATTGCATAACATTATGATAATACAGACAAACAAGCAACACCTCCCAATGTGGGTCCTGCATTCGAGGGGTCTGGGGAATGTAGGCAACCTTATCTTTACTTACATGATTGTTCGTAGAGATGTCGTTTCCAAGAGACCCACGAAAAATTTTTTGAAAAATTTTTTAAAAATTTTGAAGTTGAAAATCGATTGGTAAACTAAGTTAACACATACTGGACCTAATTACTTTAAATAACATATGTTAATATGAACAACAGATGAGGAATAGAGCTTAATGTAAATTGAGGAGCAATCACCGATATACTAATAATCTGGCTAAGAATAGTCTACATTCAAACAATCAAAGGTGGGGGAGTGAATCGAGATGCGATGAGGATGCTACATAAGTAATCAGAGATCCGATAATAATAACCCTTCTAAGATTAAATCTACTTGCCTACAGCATCACATCAAATGTGGGCACGAATAATAATCAGAACAACACATTAATAATCACTACTAAAACAAAAGCCAAAGACAGGACTAGAAGCGCGCTACCTATAATATATAACCTTAATCCTAGATGTCCACAAACTTCTATCCTAAGCCATGTCCTCCGTTAGTGCTATAATCTTCAAATCATATTTAGTCACCTGTTCTAACTTTTCTTTGGCTGACCCTGCCTCTTCTATATTATGAAAAGTTAATTATCTTGTACCTCATTAATGGTGTATTTTCACTTCTCCTCTTAACATGACCAAACCAACTTAAACTAATGTCCATTATCTTATCTTCTATAGGTGTCACTCCCATCTTGTCTTTAATCATTTCATCCGTAATTTTATCCAATCTCGTATAGCCACACATCCATTGAATCATTCTCATCTCTGCTACCATTAACATTGTGATAATATAACAGCTATTTTAGTTTTGATAAGTAAGGCCTTCAATAGAAGAGAAAGCATATATAGCTGAGACATAAAGAAGTGAAGGATCTACTGGAAAGTGGAGTGACATTATTGGACTTTGTGAAGTCTAAAAAGAATCTTATGGATCTGCTAATGGAAGGCATGTCTAGAAAAATGGTCTTTGATACATCGAGGAGGAGGGGATTGAGACCCATTGAGTGACTGTAATGATGGATCCCAACCTTACCGAAAGAGCAGTTCAAAGAATAATAACAAAGTCATTACTTAATTCTGGGAGCATTACATAGTATCCCTTCTTATGGTGTATGTGTGTTGTAGTGCTTTACTACTATTGGGTAAGGTTAAGCATTTAGCACTCAATGGACCATGTGAGGTATGAAAGTAGCACACGTCAGATGGATTCAGCTACTTAGGTGTAGAAGTGTGGTCGCTTCCTATCGGAGGGTCAGTATGGGTCAACCTCTTAGAGCACTATAAGCTATTGGGGTAGCATATTGCCAGTATAAGGTGCCAAACCCCAGAGTACGAGAATATTTGAGATTGATGTGTGCTTATGGACGGACTTACACCTCCTTGTCAAGTTCAAAAGGACGTTTATCTTTAAACATGTCGTCATTAGGTGCCAATTCAAGTCTCGCGACATTGGCATCAATGCATTAATTTCTCTGTGCCAAAACATGTTTATGTCTTTTTATCGAACTTTGATTTTTATGGGGGATTGTTAGAGAAAAATCAAAGTTGGTTTGATTATTGTTAACCTATCCATGCTCATTATTAGTGGTTGTTGAACTACTCGATCATATTGTTAAAGATTGGTGTAAGTTGGTGAACAATACATGATACTGTCCAAGGTTTTTCACTTGATTTAGCCTCCATTTTCTCTATAAATACCCAGCTTATGGAGGGTTTAAGCCAAGCAAGAATTCAACTTCTTATGATACAAAATCAAAGGAAACATCCAACGTAATTCCCTCTTCTTGCACACCTAACCCATAAAGAAATTATACCAACAAAATTAAACTTAAACCATTACCTTTAACACTTCTAATATAAGCATCTTTGGGCATTGATTCAGGTACTCCAAGTTAACTTTCTAGGAGTGCATCCGAGGTGGTTAAAAATGTGTCAAAGAATAGCCATTCTTATGAAGTTTGCACCTTTGTTTCAACGAAATCGTTCTTATGACAATAACTAAGCCACAACACAGTTTGATTTACAAATTAATTTTGATTATTATTTTTATTATTACTAATCTCGTTACTTGATAATTTCGTGTACAAACTAAGTTGATTGGTTTAATTCAAGTCTAGTGGCTTGATCGGTATCTTTTATAAAGTATTTTCTACCAAGGGAGGGGGCGAGAACCTTGTCTTAAAGGGTTCTCGAGAGCTGCTAGCAATGGGGAAAGCACTTATTTAGGCTTCTCAATGGTTGCCTAGGCCTTAGTCCTTCAGTATGGCAAGTCCATCCTATGTTGCTAACCTAGATGCAGTGGTCACGAACATTATTGACAGAAAACCAAGGAGATCACCATGAGGATTTTATTATCGATAAGTGATGTAGTCCCCACCACCATTAGCAATGAAGAAGATCCAACAAGTCAATCAAGGTCCAACACAAGCTCCAAAATACAAGCAATGGTTCAAATTGTCCAAGCAAGCCAAGGAGGTGCACACGGGTACAAGGACCAGAATTTACTCGGTTTTGTGCACTTGATTTCCTAAGCTCCAAGGAGGCTTAAGTTCTTAATTTTTGCATTTTGGTAAACCTTAAGATGTCCCCTTTCATGTCCCAGTATTAGTTCACCATTATACAAATTCAAGAAAGGGAGAACAAGGTGTTTTGCTAAACTGGCCAGATTAGCACCTAATCTGCACGGTTTTGTCTTTAAGCTTGATTACCCCACTTAAACTTTGTTTAACCTTACTTTCTTGGTTAGGGGGGTTTATACACATCCTAAACTTTCCCCCCATGGGCTAAAACTAGAGTCAAACTCACTTTTGTCATGGTTAAACTTAGTCACAAAACCGACTGAAAAACTGTCTTTGAACCCGGTTTGCTGTCCTGGTTTGTTTTTGTCTTCACCGGTGGGTTTTCTTCAACTCAGCGGATTTGGCGCACTCTTCAAGGCTTGGCACACGTCCCAAGGCATCAATGATGGGCTGCAACCTTGAGAAGGTCGACCAATGAGAGAAGAGCTGCAAAAGAAGATGTTCCTTGCTTCTCATAGCTAGCCGAAAAGTAACCTTCAGTTTACGACTGTCCACTTGCAAGAGAGCTGAGTTCTTGGTTGTTAAGCTTATGTTTAAGCTAAGTACATTATAAACATCATTTGTCTTGCTTTCCTTATTGTTAAAGAATGTAATTAAGCTAGCTAAATCAAGGTTGTAACCGATTTACTCTAAACCGGGTGTGATTAGCTAAGTAACACCTTTCCTCCTTAGGAAGGAAAGGTGTGTGAGGTGCTAGCTTGGTTGTGTGCTTGATTAGGCATGTATACAAAAGGGAAGGCATGACCTTAGGAGAAGACATTCAGCTTTGACATATGAAAAATCAGTTTGAAGGCTTGTAGCTTTCTCTCTCAAATCTTGCTTGCTTATCCTTAATTAGGCCAATTAAGGTGGTGTTCAAGTCAAGTCTTAACCTTGATTAAGTGGTAATATCTGTATCTTAATCAAGATTAAGGGCCCTAGACTCAAGATTAGTGGTGTTTCTATATCCTTTCATTGAGTTTAGTCTATCTTACTTTTGCTTGCAACAACCGGATTAAGGGTGGATTAAGGTACGGTTATTAGCTTGAGTTTATAAGTTAATAATCCCTTACTTTGAAACTCCTTCAAATCCCCTTACTCTTACATCTCTGATACTCTCCATTCCATCCAAATCCACAGCCTAAATCTCCCAAAAGGCCTAGCAAACACATCCATCACAAAGAACTCACAACCGGGCTAAAGGGAGCATTTTTCAGTCACGGTAACCAGAATATTGGCACGGCCTACCCGTGCTCCTAGGCACGACCGTGCCACCTTGAGCCGTCACATTCCCTTGTGTTTTTGGTCTCCTTTGATGTGTGTTAGCTTGGGATCCTTCCTCCCTTGAGACATACGTCATATTTGGTATCAGAGCAAAGGTTTCACCTTGGCCTAGCATCCCCTCCCACTTCCACAAAACATTCACTTCCCTTCTTCTCCACAAAACTGATTTCCCCTTTAATTCCAACATGTCTTCAACAAGCATGTCTTTGGGAGAAAGATTTGAGTCATTGATGAAGCAAAATGAGTTCTTGGCAAGCAAAATCCGAGAAGACTCACAAAGAAACCAAGAGGTTCAAGCACAGAATGAATATCTAAGGAAGCAGTTGGGTTCGTTCATGAAGCAAAAACAAAGGATGAATGAAGAAACTCTTCAATCTGAACCTAGGGCACGTGAACAAGTCTACAGTCATGATGTTGATTCATCAAGTGAAGAAGAAATGCCTAGGATGACTAGAGGAGAGCCACGGAATCAAGCCAATACCAATGACTTCAGAGTTGAAGTACCTGAATTTGAAGGTAAACTTGATCCTGAAGAGTTTATTGATTGGTTAAATACAGTTGAAAGAGTCTTTGAATATAAGGATATTCCTAATGATAAGAAGGTCAAGTTGGTGGCCTTAAGACTCAGAAAATATGCATCCTTATGGTGGACAAACTTGAATGCTAAGAGGCTTAGAGAAAGAAAGGCAAGAATCCATATTTGGGAAAAGATGAAAGCTAAGCTTAACGCACGATTTCTCCCACCTACTTATGTCCAAGATTGTTACTCTCAATTTCATAATCTCACTCAAGGTACTATGAACATTGAAGAGTATACTCGTGAGTTTGAGAAATTGATGATTAAATGTGATATACAAGAACCTAAAGAACAAACCATAGTTAGATACTTGGGTGGTCTTGATCCTAGGTATTCTAATGTGGTGGAATTGCAGGCCTACGCTTCTTTTGATGATGTTTGTGTATTAGCTCACAAGGTGGAACAGCAAAAGAAGGCTAAACAGCCCCAAAAACCTTCAAACATAAAACCTTTCATTTGGAACCAACCTTTTAACAAGGGGAGTTCCAACCCACCTACTAAGCCACAAACTCCCTTTCCCTTTAATCCACAAAGAACCCCGGCTCCTCAAAAGGCTCCAGCAACCCCATTTCGGCCTAACCCTAATCCCATGAGCAACAGAAGATGTTTCAAGTGTCAAGGGCTCAGTCATATTGCCTCGGAGTGTCCAAACAGAAAAGTTATTACTTTGGCTGAATGGACCGCCGTGAAGGAGGACTTTGAAGAAGAAGAGAATGAGGTTGAAGGTGAGTTAGAAACTGAAGAAACTCAGGATGAGGTTATTGAGGAAGCAGACGAAGGTGAACTCTTAGTCTTAAGAAGAGTTCTAAGCAATCAGAAAGGAGCTAAACATGAACAAAGAGAGAATATCTTTCACACTCGATGTACCACCCAAGGAAAGATATGTTCTTTGATCATTGATGGAGGAAGTTGTGCTAATGTAGTTTTTCTAAGCATGATTGAGAAACTAGGGCTACAAACAATGACTCACCCATATCCATACAACATCCAGTGGCTAAATCAAAGCAAGGGCATTCAGGTGAACTCTCGTTGTTTGATTTCCTTTTCCATTGGAAAGAATTATCAAGATGAGCTATGGTGTGATGTTATTCCTATGGATGCATGTCATGTGCTATTAGGACGACCATGGTTGTATGACCGAAAGGTTATGCATAATGGTTATCTTAATACCTATTCATTTTCCAAAGATGGCAAGAAGATTACTTTAACCCCCTTATCCCCCTCCAAGCTCCATGAAATTCAACTACAAAAAAAGCCTAAGCATATTGATTGCTTATTATCTGTGAGTGAACCTATCCTAAAGGCTTCTCAACATGAGTTTAAGGCCTTTAAAGAGTGGATATTGAATATCCAAAATGAACCAGAAAATATGATGCCCACTCACCTCATTGCAAAGACACTCCTTGAAAATTTCTATCATGTATTCCCTGATGAGATTCCCACGGGCTTACCTCCAAAAAGAGACATTCAACACCACATTGATCTTATTCCTAGTTCCATCCTACCTAACAAACCTGCATATAGGATGAACCCAAAGGATACTAATGAGATTCAAAGACAAGTTGCAGAATTGCAGGAAAAGGGATTGATTCGAGAGTCTTTGAGTCCATGTGCCGTCCCAGCTCTTCTAGTGCCAAAGAAAGATGGAGGAATGAGAATGTGTGGTGATAGCAGGGCCATTAACAAGATTACAATCAAGTATAGGTATCCTATACCAAGACTTGAAGATATGCTAGACGAGTTATATGGCTCCAAGGTGTTTTCAAAGATTGATCTTTGAAGTGGTTACTACCAAATCAGAATTAGAGAAGGTGATGAATGGAAGACAACTTTCAAGACAAAAGGTGGACTATATGAGTGGTTGGTAATGCCTTTTGGTCTTTCTAATGTACCTAGTACTTTCATGAGGTTAATGAACCAAGTGTTTAGACCTTATATTGGCAAGTTTGTGGTAGTATACTTTGATGACATTCTGATTTATTCTAAGAATGAGCATGAGCATCAAGATCACCTAACTCAAGTTATGCTTGTCTTAGAATGAGAGAAATTATTTGGTAACCTTAGGAAGTGTGCTTTCTTCACTCCTGAAGTTACATTTCTTGGTTATATTGTGATTGAAGATGGTATAAAGGTAGATGAAAGTAAGGTAGAAGCTATTCGATCTTGGCCTATACCTAAGAGCATACATGATGTTAGAGCTTTTCATGGTTTAGCTTCATTCTACAGGAGATTTATTCGTGGTTTCAGCACTATTATGGCTCCTATGACTGAAGTGATCAAAGGTACATCCTTTGTATGGACTCCTAAAGCTCAATCTGCCTTTGAAGATATCAAGTCAAAGCTTGCTCAAGCACCGGTTCTAGCTTTACCATGCTTTGGTAAGATTTTTGAAGTTGAATATGATGCCTCTGGTGTAGGTATTGGTGGAGTTCTTACACAAGAAGGTAAACCCCTAGCTTTCTTTAGTGAGAAGTTATGTGAATCCAGAAGAAAGTATTCCACCTATGATAAAGAGTTTTATGCTATTGTGAGATGTTTAGAGCATTGGAATCATTATCTCATTGCTAGTGAGTTTATCTTGCATTCTGACCATGAAGTATTGAAGTATATACAAGGACAACATAAGTTAAACTCTAGGCACGCCAAGTGGGTTGAGTTTATGCAATCATATCATTTTACCATCAAGCACAAATCAGGTAAACTCAATCAAGGTGCAGATGCTCTATCACGAAGGCATCTCTTATTATTCCAATTAGATGCCTGTATACTTGATTTTGAGCATCTAAAGATTCTATATGACCATGATGAAGACTTTAGGGCATTATGTGCTGAATGTTCTAAACATCCCAAAGGAGATTTTCATGTTCAGGAAGGCTTTCTATTCAAGGGAGCTCGATTATGTATTCCAAGGTGCAGACAAGAGAGCTATTAATTAAAGAAGTTCATGGAGGATCATTAGCTGGGCATTATGGAGAAAACAAGACTGTTATCATACTGAGAGAACATTATTATTGGCCAGCTATGGAAAGAGACGTCCAAGATATACTTAAAAGATGTGGAACTTGTCAAGTGGCAAAGAGTCATTCACTACCGCACGGTTTGTATACTCCATTGCCAATCCCCACTTCACCATGAGTTGATGTAAGTATGGACTTTATTCTTGGATTACCTAAAACACAAAGGAACAAAGACTCTATTTTTGTTGTTGTTGATAGGTTTTCTAAGATGTCTCATTTTATTCCATGTAACAAAAACAATGATGCTACTCACATTGCTGAATTGTACTTTAGAGAAGTAGTGAGGTTGCATGGTATTCCCAGGTCAATTATTTCTGACAGGGATACCAAGTTTTTGAGTCATTTTTGGATTATATTGTGGAAAAAGATGGGTACTAAGCTGAAATATAGTACCACTTGTCATCCACAAACTGATGGACAAACTGAGGTTACTAATCGAACCTTAGGAACTCTCCTAAGAGCTTTGATTAAACCTCATGCCAAAGCTTAGGATTTGCTTTTACCCCGTACAGAGTTTGCTTATAACAGGACACCAGGCAGGGCTACTGGTCTCTCTCCTTTCAAGGTGGTCTATGGGATTGATCCCCTAGGTCCACTAGACCTCATTCCACGGTCCTTTGATCAGAAGCCACATCCAGATGCAGCAGCAAGGGTAGAACAAATCAAGAAGGTTCATGAGTTGGTAAGAAGCAAGATTGAAAAGTCTAATGAAGCCTATCAAGCTCAAGCCAACAAGTATAGGAGAAAGATTGCATTTCAGCCTGGAGACCTCGTATGGATCCATCTTAGGAAGGAGAGATTCCAATCCAAGCGGAAGAACAAGCTTATGCCACGAGTAGATGGTCCTTTTGAGGTACTTGAACATATTAATAATAATGCTTACAAGGTTGATTTGCCAGGTGATTATGGAGTGTCAGCCACATTCAATGTAGTTGATTTACAAGCTTACCATGAAGATGATTACCTTGCCGATTTGAGGATCAAATCTTCTCAACAAGGGGAGGATGATGTAGTCCCCACACCATTAGCAATGAAGAAGATCCAACAAGTCAATCAAGGTCCAACACAAGCTCCAAAATACAAGCAATGGTCCAAATTGTCCAAGCAAGCCAAGGAGGTGCACACGGGTACAAGGACCAGAATTTACCCGGTTTTGTGCACTTGCTTTCCTAGGCTCCAAGGAGGCTTAAGTCCTTAATTTTTCCATTTTGGTAAACCTTAAGATGTCCCCTTTCATGTCCTAGCATTAGTTCACCATTATACAAATTCAAGAAAGGGAGAACAAGGTGTTTTGCTAAACCGGCCAGATTAGCACCTAATCTACACGGTTTTGTCTTTAAGCTTGATTGGCCCACTTAAACTTTGTTTAACCTTACTTTCTTGGTTGGGGGGGTTTATACACATCCTAAAATTTCCCCCCATGGTCTAAAACCAGAGTCAAACTCACTTTTGTCATGGTTAAACTTAGTCACAAAACCAGCAGAAAAACTGTCCTTAAACCCGATTTGCTGTCCCGGTTTGTTTTTGCCTTCACCGGTGGGTTTCCTTCAACTCAGCAGATTTGTCACACTCCTCAAGGCTTGGCACACGTCCCAAGGCATCAATGATGCGCCGCAACCTTGAGAAGGTTGACTAATGAGAGAAGAGCTGCAAAAGAAGATGTTCCTTACTTCTCATTGGCTAGCCGAAAAGTAACCTTCACTTTACGTCTGTCCACTTGCAAGAGAGCTGAGTTCTTGGTTGTTTAAGCTTATGTTTAAGCTAAGTACATTATAAACATCATTTGTCTTGCTTTCCTTATTGTTAAAGAATGTAATTATGCTAGCTAAATCAAGGTTGTAACCGGTTTACTCTAAACCGGGTGTGATTAGCTAAGTAACACCTTTCCTCCTTAGGAAGAAAAGGTTAGTGAGGTGCTAGCTTGGTTGTGTGCTTAATTAGGCATGTATACAAAAGGGAAGGCACGACCCTTAGGAAAAGACATTCAGCTTTGACATATGAAAAATCAGTTTGAGGGCTTGTAGCTTTCTCTCTCAAATCTTGCTTGCTTATCCTTAATTAGGCCAATTAAGGTGGTGTTCAAGTCAAGTCTTAACCTTGATTAAGTGGCGATATCTGTATCTTAATCAAGATTAAGGGCCCTAGACTCAAGATTGGTAGTGTTTCTGTATCCTTTCATTGAGTTTAGTCTATCCTACTTTTGCTTGCAACAACTGGATTAAGGGTGGATTAAGGTACGGTTATTAGCTTGAGTTTATAAGTTAATAATCTCTTACTTTGAAACTCCTTCAAATCCCCTTACTCTTACATCCCTCATACTCTCCATTCCATCCAAATCCACGGCCTAAATCTCCCAAAAGGCCTAGCAAACACATCCATCACAAAGAACTCACAACCGGGCTAAAGGGAGCATTTTTCAGTCACGGCAACCAGAATATTGGCACGGCCTACCCGTGCTCCTAGGCACGACCGTGCCACCTTGAGCCGTCACATTCCCTTGTGTTTTTGGTCTCCTTTGATGTGTGTTAGCTTGGGATCCTTCCTCCCTTGAGACATACGTCAATAAGTCCATGGATTGTGACATTGATCTTATTCTCTAAATGTCGCTGTGTATGTCTTAGCTACCCTAGTGATAACCTAATGTGGCATTTCACATCTAATGATCCGTTTATGGTTAAATTAATGTATTATGCACGTGGGTGCTTGGGTTTTACAACTAGTGTCATTAACTAGGGAGGGGAACACGGCTATGTGGAAGACTTTATGGAAGCTTGATGTGTCCCGCCCTTCTATCAAGATGTCCGAATGGAAGGTTGGAGCCCTTGCTCTGGTAAGCAAGGTTAACATTGTTCATAGGATCCTAGATGTAGGGACGTAATTTGAAATTTGAGCCCATTGGAAGAATCCGACATACGTGCACTATTCCTATGTCCACTTTCTAATGGTCTTTAAGGTTGGTAAAGAAGTGACTTTCATGAAGCGCTTTGGTTATGTGACACTACCTCGGCTATGAGACTTATTGTAAAAGATTCAGGGTTTTTGGACTTGGACCAACTATGGAAGTTTATTGTCATTAATGAGAGTGTTAAAACTCAAGAAATAGGTTTATGTTCATCAAGAAGGAGAGGAGGGAGACTAGGCTTGCGTATAGGAAAATCAGCTTCATTCAAACATTTAGGGAGATGGAGGAGGAGGATAGTGGGCCTCACACTAAGTTGGGACACCATTATTGAAAGCCACTTCAATAGGGATCATCTAGATCAACTTTGATGTTGGAACAAATAGGTGAGAGTAGAAGGGTTGGGGCTTTGTTATTCAAAGACCATTTTGGAGATATTTTTCTTGTTAAAGTCAACTAGAGTGTGGGTTTGAGGGGGCTAAATTATAAGAGGCTAGGATGGATACTTTTGTATTGAAGCATTCACATAGACATGGGTTTAAAAGAGTAATGGTTAAGGGAAATCCTCAATCTCTTATCACCAAATTAAAAAGAAAAAAAATAATGGAAATTAAAACTTCAGTTTTCCATTGTCATAAATTGAGTCTTTATGCTTCTTTTGGTTTTATTTCTTGGAGTTTTGTTAGAAGGGGATGAGAAATTATATTCAATTGTCTATGTAATCACTTACTTCCAACCTGATTTGTAGGAAAGCATATGAATAGAGAAGGATCCAAATCTCATCAATGACTTGGCAACTGAAGATACATATAAGTGTATTGATAATTAGTAAATATAATATATCCCTGTCTCATTGGTGATTAACAAAAAGTCGATGCAAGCAGAACTCGGATTTGGATATGTGGTAACAACTCTTGTGACAATTGAGACGGCAAACACTCACATAAAAAATGAAATGTATAATAACTGAAATATCAAGTATCATATACAATGATAAATGTTCCTTTTTTTAAAATCAGATATTATATCGAAGATAAACCATACAGAAACAAAAGGAGAAAGGGGTATATACTATTAAAGTAGTCTTAAACTTGTGTCACTCACAAGTTTCTTTTAAATTGCTGTCTTTAATTAAAGTTCCTTTTACTAATTATTTTATATTATTAGTTTCTTTTCATTTAGCTAGATTATGTCATTTATTTCTATTTATAAAATTATTATACCATTTTAGTTTTAGGCCTTCATATGGATCATATACATTACAAACCCAATAAAATTTAGTGAATCATCTAGTTTTATCCCCTTTTTTGGGTTGTTGTCTTGCCCAACAAATATGGGTTTTATAGTACCAAATAATGTGGCCTTTTATATTATAAATGCTATTGATTCTCTTATTAAACAAAATAAATTTAAGTTAGAATATAATAGACTTTTGTAATTTATATTATCCTTGATATATGAATGTTATTAGCTCCCTACTTTAGCAAAATATAACGTATAAGAATTAATATAGACTTCAATACTTATCATCCATTATTGTGACACTTTAATTTAGCCATGATGCTGAAAGCATCTTGTTGGTAGTTAATAATATATAAATAATGAGAAATGATTTGATCATGTTTTATTGATATGAAATAGCTACACATATACTAATAGTAATTATTTAACTTATTTATAAAAGATCAATTCAATATATTGCTTATGTCTCATACTTCTTTTGTGTTCCTATGAGGGGTATATTAATTACCTTTCGATCAAAGGAGAGTCATGTAAAGAACTGTGCACTTGATGATTGCCATAAAGAAAAACAAATCCATGCACTTCCCACCCTTTAGCATATAAGTTTTATTAGTTTCAACAACAAAATTAAAAATATAACAAAATCCAAAAAATGTATGCCAATTGTGAGCATATTTAAGTATTTTAAAGTATTAAAATGCATCACTGTTGAATGACCAATTGATGACATACTATCAATTTTTAGGAAAGAATAGACGATATAAAAGAGTATACTCATAAAGTAATTAATTCAAAGGAGTATGATCATCAAACTAGTGGCATAAAATTATGACAAACTATGTTTAATGACTTAAACACACACTAATATATCTAAACCATCAAATGTAATTATGTAGACAAATACTCTTTTACCAACTTGCTATAAAATCCTGTGTAAGATGCCATGTGTTAGCATCATATTATTTGAACCAAATCATATATATATATATATATATATATATATATATATATACATACATATACACACACATATGTGTGTGTGTGTGTTTGTGTAAAGGATAATGAAGGGCATACCTTATTGATATAGAAGCAAAGGATCTTGTTGCTTGGAAATCACCCTTGAATCAATACGAATAGTCAATGGGTGGCTACTAAAGTCACCATTGAATCGATGTCCCAGGCCCGAATCCCACTGGTGGTTGGATAGTTGTGTGAGAGAAGGAGAGACATGAGGTGTTTAGTTTTAGCGTTGATATGACTTATATAAACTAATTCCCTAAATCGCTCCTTAAATACGTTTAGCATATGTAACCGCCACTACTTAGGCAACTTAGGTGGTCATTGACCCTAATATAATTAGGGCCGACCAACAGCTCCACTCTGCCATGGAGGTCGCAAACCACATGTCTTCCCATGAGCCGCAACTCTTTACAATAAGACTATAAAAGTAACTAATAGAGTTATATTAAGTCACCATCTAACTAACGTAACATTTAATAAAATAAAATACCTAAATCATCCTCGACATCACTGCTGGCATGCCTAGTGCCTTATGCCATATGATATATTCATGTGATTACATACTCAATATAATCGATTGGCCAATATGGCGAAGATTGATAGATTTTTCCTTAAACACCCATGACATTTCATCTTCCCTTAACTACTTTCCTAATGTGTTCTCGCTGAACCACATACATAGTGGCTCTTAAGAAACACATTAAGGTAACATTATCAAGCTTTGACTTCATTTCACAACTTTAAGCCGAAGGATCATCATTCATAGGGCCACACAATGACAAGAGATGAAGAAGTCAATTGTCACTCCATGTATGGGCCGCCTTATAAGCACACACAGTATAAAATGTGTATCATAGCATAGCTCCCACTTAGCTGGGCTTGTCACTCTATATGCCATGCGAATCACTAGTCTAGAATTTCACCTAAAAATCTAACCTTAGTGACTAGATCAACATGCTAAATATTAATCTTTACAGTCAAGATCGACTCCTAAGGCTTCAATATGAAATCCGTCCTTTCATATTCGACTCCCTTAAGTCTCATCTTAGACTTACTGAGACAACTATATTCCTTTATTAATACACTTATAGTATGAGTAATCACTATTGCACACCTAGTGCCAATATGATTAAGTCTCATCTTGTCAATTACTCAAGCATTAGGGTGATTGTCTGTGTGACTAGGCCAATTAGAAGTCTGTGATATTTCAAGATGCCTAACATTAACTCTAAATCATGTGAATTTTGCTTATTATAGAAGAAATATGTTTATCACATAACAAGATACATCTAATTATTAAACCTTACGAGTTCTTGAACTCAACAAATGCGCTTTGAATGCATCACTACGAATAGGTTTAATAACGAAAACAACAATCACCTCGTTAGTGTATAAGTACTCAATGACAATGCCCTTCTTTATGGTAACAAGCAATGCAATCTGGCTCTATACTTGACAGTGTTGTGTAGCTTTGTTTCCTGTTGCACCATGACGTGGTTTCCCCATCCAAGGTGAAAATATATCTTGAAGTTGACCAAAACTCGTTCGAGTGACCACCCCAATCGACATATGAGTTTCCTCTTAACTTAAGATCCCCATCTTGATAGCAAAGCACCAAGTTAGCTATATGTGACGACCGTAATTTTTTTATTCAGTAAGTTATAGAAGTTTAGTTCATTAGAAAGATTTAGCCAATTGATTTTCGTAATTATTTGAACAAGTGGCATTTTTGTGCAAATTATTTAATTCTATATTTACTTAATCAGAATATATGTTTATTTTTAAAATTGAAAATTTCTACTATTTATTATTTGCGTCAAGCCTCTAGTTAAATCCTAGTAAATATGAGTCAAACTCAAATCCCTTTTTCAACCTAGAGATTCTTGAGGCGATCAAAAAAAAAGGTATGGCTATGACACTGCCATGCAAGAGGAGAGGGGAAAAAAAGAGAGAGAAAAGGGGATGAGGCATTTGTTCAACAAAATTAAAAAAAAAAAGAGAGGGGGGCTTTTTTGGGGGAGTGCACGACCTACACACACAACAGTGAGAGAGGAAAAGAGAGCAGAAGAAGAAGGAGGAGGAAGAGTGGGAAGAAGGAAGAAGAAGAAG
This sequence comes from Carnegiea gigantea, assembly GCA_029747015.1. Lineage (NCBI taxonomy): Eukaryota > Viridiplantae > Streptophyta > Magnoliopsida > Caryophyllales > Cactaceae > Carnegiea > Carnegiea gigantea. Next base: position 523,288 of record JAKOGI010000219.1, read on the forward strand.
ATGTGGGAAGAAGAAAAGAAAAACAAGGATGACAAAGCTCTCACTCATTCAAGCTTTCAAACCCTAGATCATCAAATTTTCTCAAAATACAACATGGGTAAATTCCTCCCTAAATCTATATTAGCTTTAAACTAAAATGATTTTGAGTTGAATACGTGAATATTAGTAGGTTTGTGTGATTTCTAACAGTTGATGGTAGAATTTAGCATATGTGGTTAAATTAGAGAGTATGAGTTGAAAATTAGGGTTTGGGTGCGTGAAATTTGGGGATTTGGATGTTGTGGTATAACTTTCGAAAAAGGATTAACATAAGCATTAATTTTGTGGGTAATTGTTCAATATTCATGAATTGCATATGTTCCTAGTAATGACTTTGAGTTATAACACTTTAGGGCTCAATTTTTAGATGTGAATGGGCTAAAATGAAGTGAACGAGAGGGCTAAAATTTTTATTTAAATGCTGATTTTTCTCCATTCTACCCTTAAATTGGGCATCTTTTGTGATAAAACTATGGAAAAGAAAAGAGGCTAAAATTTACAGATTATAGTTTGAATTTATAGAGCAGAAAATTAAAAAAAAAAGGAAAAGAAAAAGCATGAGTTATACATAAAGCTTGTGATACTGGTGGATAATTAAGAGACATATTTTCACTTTTACGTTAATGTAAAATTTTTGAGTTAAGGGTACGATATCGTGATAATGTGAATCTTTGTAAGTTGTGATGTGTACATTAGTTAGAAATTTCAAACTGAGTAGTGTGGCTTGGAATTTGTGGGGATTGATAGTCTTTCTTATGAAACGGTAAGAATAAAGAGAGTAGGAGGTTTGGGAATATGAACCATGTTCGTGAGTTACTAGAGGCACTCTTAGCTATGTAAAGGCATGGTTGTGATATAACATGTTTACATGTCCTTATATGGGTTTCCTGAATAGCCCCTACTGTTGCTTATGTTAATTGTTGTTTTGTTGCCTTGGTCACATCTTATAAACACAAGTTGGCTGTGAAATTAAGGTGATTACAAGCTTTTGTCATGAGTTCTTTAATTTGGACTTTATGATATCATGTTCTAAACTAAAGAGTGTTTAGATTGCTTATGAATGGTTGTGCTTTTTAATGATCTTTCCAACAAGTTTTGAGACTTTATGTTTCTAAACAGGTTTGAGTAAGTTACCAAGGTTTAAAAAGGAGCTCTTTGATGGAAAACCTTGTTTTGCAAGGTTTGATATTCATAAAAACTCTTGGAGTATGATAATGGTTTAAGGGCTAAGTGGTAAAGTTTAGTTCTAATGAAGGGCGTAATCTATGCATTTTAGGCCACAGAACTCTTAACATGTCCCCAGATTTCCTAAATAACCTATGCATTTTAGGTTAATTTACCTTGATGAAGGCAAAGTGCCTCCTAGACTTTAGTGTGTCCTAGGAACCTATGCGTTTCACCCAAATCATGAGTGAGGGAGAGAGCTAGAAGCTGGTACCTATTCAATGCCCTAAGTGTGATCATTTGTGTAAATGAGTTGAGTGACTACTTTCCATGGGTTTTGGCCCAAAACATTAGGAAACGATTTTTAGCTCTATTCTACTAAAAATAAAATAGTCGTTTAAGTGAATTTTTAGTTTTATTCCGTTGAAACTAAAATAGTGATTGAAATGGATTTTCAGTTCTATTCCGCTGAAACTAAAACAATGACTGAAATGGATTTATATGTGTATTCTGCTGAAATCGAAACAATGATTGAAATGGGTTTTTAGTTTTATTCTGCTGAAATAGAAACAATTATTGAAAAAGGCTTTTAGACCTTTTCGGCTAGAATTGGAATTGAATTTGAACCTGTGATAAAAGTGTGTTCTCAATTTTATAATGCTGAAATAGGAACTGTGTTCTTACTCTATTCTAAATGAGGCTTCATATCTGCGTGACTTTGGGTGAAACTTGTTGACTTTACCATTGATATAGTTTAAAATCAAACAAAATGTTATTACAGTTTCATTCTACTGAATGTTTGCTAAGCCACTTCCCTCCCCATTACCTATACTACTACTACATTGGTCATACCTAAGTGCTACCATACATATCTATGATGTGCCAAAGGTTTTAGCATTAAGGGTGTTGGTTATCCACTGAGCGTGTGTTTTGCTTGCCCCTCATTTCTTTTCCTTTTCTAGGTTCTGACTAAGTTTGGGTATCATAGATGAGAATACTAACTCTATGGATATGTGTGAACCTCATTTTATGGAAGTCGGATTTCCTATGTTGTGATGTTGCTTTTCATGTCCTTCAACTCGCATGTAGCCTTGTTGTTTCTTATTTAATTAGTTTGACTTACGTGAACTTTGTTCCAGAAGGCATGTAAAGGTGTAGTACATATGTAGTCTGACTCTAATGACGCCCTTTGGGTTAATGTCACCTTTTTTGGTCCCCAAATATGCTCTAAAACCTACCTAAAGTAGTGCTACTCTTGGCATTGGTACCTCCAGGTGTGTGACCCGTGGAGGCTTGTTGATCCTTTCCTTATGTTTGAATAATAAGGAGCCAAATATCAAGTACTGTGAGTGGGTGGCTGGTGGAGGTAAGTGTCAAAGATCTTTTATAAGATCTTTAATTGTTAAATTTTACATGTTACATTAACTTCACCCAATTCCTTTAGCATGGAAACACAAGTGAAGTCTAACAAAATTTTTCTAAGGAAGGAAAACAAAAATTTACCCTGTTTATACAGTATTCGTAACCTTAGTAGCATTAAACCTAGCCTTAAATAGCCTTAAGACTTTTTTCCCCTCAAAAGAGTTCTGGCGATGTAATATTCCTCTATTAGGAGAGGGTGTTTTATTTTGGTAGTATCAGAGCTATAAGTTGCACTATTACCTTCTCATTGCATTTCTTGAAAATGTGTGGCATATGTATACATGCATGAGTGTACATATAAATTTTGAATAATGTAGATGTGGTAGGTGTATGTACATCTATCACTTCTCAGTTATGGGTTAATTTAGGGGTTGCCTCCAATGTCATGTCCTTTAGGAGGATGCGAATTTTTGTACTTACCAAACATAGTGAAGTTCGCATAGAAGACATGGACTGAGCAACATATCCTGTTGCTACCTATTGATGGCAAATAGGGAGAGTCCTTTAGGGGCATACAAACTAGGATTCCTTGTTATGGACATTATCTTACATAGCCTTGTGAAGGGATGACCTTCCTATGGAGCATATGGTCATTATGAGGAGGATGAGATATACCATCCTAGGAGATACAAAGACAGTATAATAGGATGTTTGAGCTGGGAGACAACGTATGAGTATTTATAAGACCCTCGTTGAGGAGATATCCTTTTCCCTGATAACTTCCAAAGTCTCATAACTCCACCAAGTCTAATATACATGACCTTGTTCCTAATATGAAGAAGACAAGGATGCATTACAATATGGATACTGAGACTTTTAGTAAACGTGGATGCATTATACTAAAATGAGATGTATGTAATGACTCTAGCATGGATTGGCTACTTAAGTTGTGATTTTTCCATTAATGTATTTTTCTATGTTATAACTTTCCATTATTACCCTAGACCTTTATGATGGATTAGTTACGTCAACTTTTAAAGTTAAAAAACCCTCTGAATAAGCTTTAACCTAATTTGTTTCAAGGATTTGTGTGGTTATCATTTTCTCTTTCCACTTAAGACTTGTATAATACAACCAAAGTAAGGGTCTCTGACCTTGGTTTGCAACCTTAGGTTTGAATGGATATATAGTTTTCTAAATGTCTTCTTTATGTGATAATATCGTGAGTCTATATTTTAAAGTTTACATGTGACATTAAGTGTAATATTCAACTTATAGGTACTATTATTGTTAGTCCATCATAATGTGATCATTCATGTGATATATGAATGGGTTGTTACGTAAATGAATTGATGTGTGTAGGTGCTTCTTTGAGTGTAATTGAAGATCTTATTAAGTTACTTAACTTAATTCGTTGTTACGTAATAAGCTTGTCAAATTTTTATTTTAGCTAAATTACTTCTCTTCTCCTTATTACGTAAGTGTTAATTGTTTTTGAATCAAAAGGTTTTGAAATGGTCACCAACAAGCCAACATTTACGCTATTTTGGTACAATTTGCTCCTCGTGTGAGTAGACAAATGGAAAGATGGTGAATCTTATAGCTTGTTTGTTAGAATTAACAGTGGTGAATCTTATAACAAAGAGTGCCACTTAGAGCCAAGTAAAAACAAAGAAAGTCATACTTCTCACTAGTTTCAGTAGGAGATACAACTAAATTTACGTTTTTAAAAGTTTTCCTTGTTTAACAATGAGTGTTATTAGGTTGTTTGTTTATTCGATCATGATATTGTTATTGTACTAGAAGCTTATAGATCTTTCTAACGGAATTTTGGAAGGTGAATCTTCTAAAACCGTATGCTTTTATGTTTCCTTGTACAATGACATGTTAGAATTATAGCTCATTTGAAAGATGGTTCGGTTGCCGATGTACCCATTAGATTGGTAGATAGTGCGGAGAAACCAATCACTTGCCTAAAACTCGTAACCATGAAAACGAGGATCTAGTTGGGAATTTGGCTTTGGGAGCATCTTAGTGATGATTAGTTGAAGGGAATTAGAATCTATACCCTATTATAAAATTTTTCGAGCAATGTGACCTCAATAAACCAATACAAATACAAGGGGAAAGCATATTTATCATGGGAAATGTTGTGACTTAGGAAGTGAGACTTCTACATGTAAGCTCACAACCTAAGGAAGACAAAGGAAGTCTAAGGAACTTGGTACTCTTCTAAGTATGATTAGTGGATGAAGGGCCTACAATATCTAGACTTTGGACCTAAGCCTTATCTCTACAAGTGCTATGGAATGAACATATGTGCGTTTGGAGAAGTGTAAGTTTCCTTTCTCTAAATGGTCTTAACAAACTCGAATGATAATCAATCACAATGATGTCCTCGAGCTTGGGGAACTGAGATGTTATATGCGAGATCAAATCTGTTACAAGATTAGTAAAGATGAGACTAGTCCAACCTTCAAGAATCCCATGAACCAACGAGAATATCTTTTCTTAAGGGCACTTATTCCTTTCTAAGGGTCAAAACCAAAGCCTAAATTCTAATCGTTTCTTGAGTTGCATAAGACGGCCATCATGAATAAAGAGAATGTGCATGATATTATTCTCCATGTTCACCTAGCGTATGCTAGTCATTTGACGAATTCTTAATTGAGACTACCATTAATAATTGAAAAATATGGGTTGTACCATACACGAGAGCTTGGATAGTGTAAAGGTCATTTCAATTACTTCGAGTTACCTATTCCAGTGAACCACACTTCTCACATTAGTGACTTGAGGTGCATGCTTAGTTTGGTATGTTTGAAGTGCTTCAAGTTGAAGCAAGGCAACACTATCGGAACAATGGTGACATGGATAGATTGTTGCCACCCTATTCTGAAGTAGCTTATGGGAATAACTGTCAAGGGGTTAGCAAGGAGGGGACTAATTCATCCACCAAAGTCTGGCTCGAGAAATGAGAACTCTCTTCATTAGTGAGGGGTCTATGGATCCTCTCTCCTTTTATGTAGCTAAAGCAATTGTCTATTCCAATGAAATTTGAGGCTCGGTGTACTTCCTATATTATGTTAATGACCCTCGTAACATGTAGGCTATCGACTTTGAGAGGAAGTCGCTTCTTTTTTTTATAACCCACTTTTATGAATTATCATGCAAGTTAAAGTTTCAGGGATGAAACTTTTATTAGGAGGGAGAGTGTAACAACCTTATTTTTTTATTCAGTAAGTTAAATAGGTTTCATTGATTAAAAAGATTTTGCCAATTGATTTTCATAATTATTTGAATAAGTGGTGTTTTTGAGCAATATAGTTGAATATATATTTACTTGATTAGAATATATGTTTATTTTTGAAATTGAAAATTTCTCCTATTTATTATTTGTGTCAAACCTCTAGTCAAATCCTAGTAAATATAAGTTAAACTTAAATCCCTTTTTCTACTTAGAGATTCCTGAGGATGGAAAAAATAGGGTGAATGCGATGTTTCCATGTTAGAGAAGAGGAAAAAAGGAGAAAAAGAGAAAAGGGCGGATGAGGGATTCATTCTACCAAAAAAAAAAAAAAAAAGAGAAGGGGGTTTTTTTTGGGGGGGAAGTGCATGAATACACACACATAATAGTGAGGGAGCAAAAGAGAAGAAGAAGGAGAAGGAGGAGCAGAAGAAGGAGGAAGAAGAAGGTGTGGGAAGAAAAAGAGAAAGAGAAGAAAGACAAAGCTCTCACCCATTTGAGCTTTCAAACCCTAGTTCATCACATTTCTCAAAATACAAGCTAGGCAACTTCCTCTCTAAATCTATATTAGCTTCAAATTGAAATGATTTTAAGTTGGATGCGTTAATGTAAGTGGGTTTGAGTGTTTTCTCATAGTTGATGGTAGAATTTACCTTATGTGGTTAGATTAGAGAGTATGAGTTGAAAATTAGGGTTTGGGCGTGTGAAATTTGGGGATTTGGATGTTGTCGTATATTTTTTGAGAAGGATTAATGCATGCATTCATTTTGTGGGTAATTGTTGAATATTCATGAATTGCATATGTTCTTAGTAACGACTTTGAGTTATAACACTTTGGGACTGAATTTTTAGATGGGAATGGGCTAAAATGAAGCGAAGAAAGGGCTAAAATGTTTGCTTGAATGCTGATTTTTCTTCATTCTAACCTTAAATTGGGCATCCTTGGTGATAAAACTATGGAAAAAAAAAAAGAACGAATTTATGCAGAAAGGTTGTGATAATAGTGGATATCTATGGGACATGTTTAAACTTTTATGTTAATGTAAAATTTTTGAGTTAATGGTGTAATATCATGGTAATGCCAATCTTTGTAAGTTGTGATGCATATGTTAGTTAGAAAATTCAAAGTGAGTAGTGTTACTTGGAATATGTGGAGATTGACAGTTTTTCTTGTGAAACACCAAGCATAAAGAGAGTAGCAAGGTTTGGGAATGTGAACCATGTTTGTGAGTTACTACATGCACTGTTGACTTTGTAAAGGTATGGTTATGATATAACATGCTTACATGTCCTTGCATTGGGTTTCCCAAGTACCTCTTGCAATTGCTTATGTTAATTGTTGGTTTATTGCCTTACCTATGTCTTATGAACACAAGTTGGATGCAAAATTAAGGTGATTAGAGCCTTTATCATGAGTTCTTTGGACATTATGATATCATATTCTAAACTTTGCTTGGTGCTTCATAAACAATGTATTTAGATTGCTTGTGAATAATTGGGCTTATCAACGAGCTTTCCAATAGGTTTTGAGACTTTTATGGTTTCTAAAAAGTTTGGAGTAAGTGACCAAGTTTTTAAAAGGGGCTCTTTGCTGGAAAACCTTATTTTAAAAAGTGTTATGTCCATAGAAACTATTGGAGTGCGTGAATGATTTAACAGTAAGAGGTCAAGTCTGGTTCTAAGGGAGGGCTCGACCTATGCTTCTTAGGCCACAAGACTCTTAACACGTCTCCAGGCTTCCTAAATAACATATGCGTTGCAGTTTAGTTTACTTGATAAGGCTAGAGTGCCTCTTAGAGTATAGAGTATCCCGGGAACCTAAAAGTCTAATGGGTATGCGTTTCACCAGATTCATGAGAGAGAGCTAGAAGCTAGTAGCTGTTCAATGCTATAAGTGTAATCATTTTGCATAAATGAGTTGAGTTATGACTTTCCGTGGGTTTTAGCCCAAAACATTGGGAAAGGATTTTATGTTCTATTTTGCTGAAAATAAAACAGTAATTGAAATGGATTTTCAGTTCCACTCTGCTGAAACTGAAATAGTGATTGAAAAGGTTTTCAGTTCTATTATGCTAAAATTAAAACAGTGATTGAAATGGATTTTTCGTTCTATTCTGCTGAAACTGAAACAGTGATGGAAATACGTGTTCAGTTACATTTTGTAGAAATTGAAACAGTTACTAAATAAGTTTTCAGTCCTTTCGGTTAGAATTGGAATTGAATCCGAAACTGTGATTAAAATGTATTTTCGATTTTATAATACTGAAACCGGAATGGTGTTCTTATTCCATTCTAAATGAGCCTTCATATCTACGTGAGTGAATGTGCTTTGGGTGAAACTTATTGACTTTATGGTTGATGTAGTTTAACATCGAACAAAATGTTAGTTTACTGTTTCATTCCACTGAAGGCTTGCTAGGCCGCTTCCCTGTCCCATTATCTATTCCACTACTACTACTAATACTACACTATTAATACCTGAGCGCTACTATATATATCTATGATGTGCAAAAGGTTTTAGTATGAAGAGTGTTGGTTATCCACCGAGCGTGTGGTTTGCTCACCCCCTTTTTCTTTTCTTTTTCTCAGTTTTGAGTACGTTTGGATATCATAGATGATAATACTAACTCCTTGGATAGGTATGAGCCTCATTTTGTGGAAAGCAGGTTTCCTATGTTATGATGTTACTTTTCATGTACTTCAGCTTGCATGTAGTGCTGTTGTTACTTATGTATTCAATTTAACTTGCAAACTTTGTCCCAAAAGGCATGTAAAGGTGTAGTACATATGGAGTCTAGCTCTAATGACCTCTTTTGGGTTAACGCCACCTTTTTCCCTCCACGACTATGTTCTAAAACCTAGCTAAAGCACTGCCTGGCTTGGCGTTGGTACCTCTGGGTGTGTGAGCCGTGGAGGCTTATTATTCCTTTCACTACACGCTTGCATAATAGGAAGTCAAATATCAAGTACTATGAGTTGATGACTCATGGAGGTAGCTGTCAAAGATCTTTTATAAGATCTTTAATTGCTAAATTTGATAGGTCGCATTAACTTCACTAAATTCCTTTAGCATGGAAATACAAGTCTAACAAAGTTCTAAGGAAAAAAAATAAATTTAGCCTAATTTTGTAATATACCTAACCTTGATAGCATTAAACCTTATCTTAAATAATCTTAAGGACTTTTTTTTTCAAAATATTTCTGACGATGTAGTAGTCCTCTTTTGGGAAAGGGGCGTTACAAGTACCATAAAGGTAGCGCATGATTCTCTTGACTGCTTGGCAATAAGTCCTGGGTTATTTTGGTAATGACTTATCAAACCAACTGCAAAGCAAATTTCAGGCTATGTACATAACATGGCATGCATTAAGTTTCCTACAGCACTTGTGTAATGGATATTGTTCATTGCCTTGTTTCCATCATCTGTTTTAGGTCATTGATCAAGACCTAAGGTTATACTCTTCTCAACTGGAGTGTCTAGTCTACGTGTTTGGAATTATGATTTGAAATCGTTTTAATATCCTTTTGATATATGCTTCCTAGCACATACGTAATAGTTTCGTAGGACAGTTTTTGATTGTTTCCACGCCTAGAACATACCTAGCTTCACTCATGTCCTTAATCTTAAAGACAGAGAAAACTAACTTCTTAGTAGCGTTTATCATCTCTAAGTTGTAATTAGCCAATAGTATGTCATCAACGTACAGGGTAAAAAAAATAATCCTCCAGTTGTTCCTTTGACATACACATAGTGGTCCTCAGAAATCATAGATAAGCTGAACAAAGTTTTGGCTTCATGAAATCTAAAGTACCAAGATCTAGAAGATCACTTAAGTCCATGTATAGATCGCTTAAGATGACACACTTTGTCCTCTTATCCCTTTGATCCGAAACCAATGGATTCGTCCATATCGATCTCTTACTTAATGTTACTATTGAGGAAAACAGTCTTTATGTCCGTTTAAAACAATTGTATGTCCAAATGGGCAACCAGGGCTAGGAGTAGGCAAATAGAGACAGATATCACCACAGTAGAAAATGTCCTTCGTAATCGATACCTCCAATTTTGGTAAAGCCTTTCACCACTAAACAAGCTTTGAACTTGTCAATCGAACCATGTGTTCGATGTTTTATCTTGAAATCCCACTTTTTCCGATAGACTTACATCGAGGTGGAAGATCAATGAGTTCCTAAATCTTGTTTCTTGCTATTGAGTTCATCTCATCCCTATTGGTATCTATCTACTCTTTGATATTTGGAGAATCAGTCGCCTCTTGGTAAGAGCTAGGCTCCTCAACTTAAGGGAGTGCATAGGGATATTTCATCTTCGACCTGGAAATATCATCGATGAATTATTCCATGCTTGCTCCTTCAGATCTTAGTACCTTTATTATTTCTCTTCCTAGGTGATAGATCCCTCCCCTTTTCTCTAAGAGATGTGGGTCCCTGTGGAGAGTCGTTCCCACTATCCCTTAGAGATGTGGGATCCTGAATATGTGGGTTAACTATATGTTCAGGAACAAGAGGTTGAGGAGAAACTTCATTCTCAAGTTGACTCTTCTCATAAATTGGATATTGAGGACGAACCTTATTATCATGAGCAAATAAATATCCCCTATTCCTTTCTAGTACGACCGCAAGTGCACGGCGGCTTTGTAACAATCAAGGTCGATCTCGCAGAGACCAGGTTGATCTATTGGGCTATATTCTCTCAAGATATGCTAAGCGAATCAAAACTTTAGATTGATAAAAGTACGAAGATAAGGAAACAACTATAACTAATTTATGGGGTTTCAATTTAACAACTTCTAATTCACTAATTTTAAATCAATTAAGGAGAAAAAAAGGCCTAGGAATTCATGTAGTTATGGAAGTTGATTGGATCTGTAACGCCCCAATTAAACATATTTCACTGTTTGTATTTTCCTTAATAAATCCCTTAATTATATAATCTAGACAATCCAATGATAGGGCATTACCGTCGTCCAAAAGGACAAGGCTTGAAACATGAGTGTTATAAATAATATAGCTAAGCATAACCTCAAACATATACACTCACATCAAGTGTTAACCAATGAAGAGTTTATAAACCATAGTAAAATAAATCACTATATAGTCTACATCTTCATCCACAGAAGAATTCAATATACAGCTTTAAGGAATGCATATACTGCATTTCTTCTGATCCATCCGGATTTCCTTACTTCACTTATTCTCTTTAGCTGATTTGTTAGCCTGAGGGCAATTCCCTGAACATTTGCCTAAAACAAAATATGGAAACATTTCGAACTGTAAGCCAAAACTCAGTACATGCATTCCTGAATTGTTAAATGATCATTGAAACACTGGTTGGGCCTAATTTGCAATTCATTTTAAGTTAAAACAGTGAATGAGGTGATGTAAAGCTGCATTGCTAGTTATTATCTGATAGTGAACCCCTTGATACTGTTACGATCTATGGATAGGTGTACACCTGCCAAACCGATCGGGGAACTGGCTTGAGGTCACGCGGGTAATTGAAGGGCGAATGCCCTATAGATGATAACTGACGGGGTCACTAATTAACTGATAAACCACTGTGTAAATTGATTCATTGATGTACTTACCAAAACATGATAACGTTGATCAATACACTCTGATTTCTAAAGATACAAGCAATAGACGTACCTGAAGTCTTTAAAATGATGTTTCACTTGATAATACTTATGCACATTGGAAACAATAGACTAGGCCTCAATTCTGCTAAAAAAATGTAATTATAGGTAAATGTAGTTAGTAAACCACATTCACTGACATAATTTGCAACTTTAATGGAAATTGATTTATTTAAAAAGACTTCTACAATTCCAATAATTCAATATAAGACAAGTTAAATCAAAATGAACTGAATAATAAATCAGTTAGGGTTATTGAACTTGAAATATAATAAATTGAAGTAAAATAGACCAAATGAAAATGATTGAGGTAATAAGGAAAAGATTTGAATTGATATAAATGAAATATGAGTTTCTGATATTTCTGAAATGGATAATGGAAAGTGTATTGCATCTGAAATGGATAATAGAAGGTTTAATACTTCTGAAATGGGTGACAAATGATTTAATGCTATAAGGGGTGCTGTGAGGTTCATAAAAGATCATATAACACCCTAACTTGGTCCAAAGGGCACTGATTTTGAGTTATTACTCTGCTCACTTCCCAAGTTTTATTTTCATGCTTACTTAACTCGGTTTTCAAACCTAAGTAAGCATCTATACATAACCAAACTTGTTGAACTTACTATACTTTGTAATTTTCTTGCGGTATCCATAATTATATAGAAACTTCTGAAAATAATTTCTGTATTCACTCATGTTACCGTTTGATGGTCTGCATTAGAAAATCTATATCTTTCACTCTGACCTCAAAATAAGATGTAAAACCCCAATATGAAAAGCTCATAATGTCCACTAAGAATTTTATTTAGGACACAAAGCATGATTCACATAGTAAGTTCCCTAAAATTAGGGTAGAGCACAGACGTGCATAATTTCATTTCAATCTGCGCGGTCGTAGCAAAATGACCATAACGTTTTCCACAAAACTCGGATTAAGGTGATTCAAAAGGCATGTGAAATCTAACAAAAATCAAAAATTTTCAATGAGCCAATTAAAGCTAGTTTTTTTCGTAAATTCTACTGTTCAAAGCTGTTCCCAGTTTCAATGTATTCTGCATAGTCCTTAGTAAATTGGTCATAACTTTGTCCACATAACTCGAAACTGAGTAATTCCAAAGCCTATTGAAAGCTAACTCTTCCAGATATCATTACACTAAAAATATAAATTTTGGATGTGCCAATCAATACCAATTTTCTCTCAAAGTGTGACCCCTATTTTAGGTCTGTTGACAGCTCAATAACCACATATTTACAATCTTTTCTTCACATAACCACCCACTAAAACCACTCTTTAACTTATATAAATCAGCATAAACTTCATGATATTCATTACCAATGTCAAAGATCACAAAATCTCATTTAAAACAATTAAAATCCAACACTTGAACATGAAGCTTGCATGATTAAGATAAAACCTTAGCCCTAACTTCAACTCCACCATGATCCATCACCAAGATGATTCTTAATTCAATAAAAACAGCATAATCCACCATTAAAACAACCAAAACAAGAAGCAAAAACCATAAATCCAAAGAATAAGATTGAAGTCACTTACTTTGAGCTTGAAATAAGTGGAGATGGAGATGATATTTGGTGATTTTGAGAGTGGAAGATGGTAGCTGGTGGAGGGAGGTGGTTGGAGGTTGCAATTCCTTGTCGGAGGCTGGCCAAAAAGTGGCCGGAAAACACCACAATAACGGCTGGGGGTCTGCTGGCCATGGGGTAGAGAGAAGGAGGAGAGAAGAGGAGAGAGAAAGTGTCTTGAATAATTGCCTGGTGCAAAATGAACTCGAGCAAAAATACTTGGCTGAAAATTAAGCACCAAAATCAGCTTTTGCTAATGATAATCAAGGCTTAATGATGGTAATTAGATAAATAAATACGGTCAAGTCTTGGTGGGCCAAAATTGGCCTTAAACGGGCTCGGGTTCGAAAACTAGCTTAAATCGAGTGCGCTTGAATTTTTTTAAATTTTTTTTGTAGCTCGAAATTAATTGTGATATCATGAAAAATAATTTAATCTTTTAAATTATAATCATCGAGGCCTAATATCAATTTCTTCAAAAAATTATTTTTGGTAAATGAAACTCGAATTGCAAAGTAGGGCCCAAAATGAATTCTCCCAACCGGAAACATTAAATGAGATAAATAAATGAGAAAAAGAATAACATGGCTTAATTAAATAAATAAAAATGATTTAGGGTCGGGCTATTACAGCCTTCCCCTTTTAAAGAGTTTCGTCCTCGAAACTCATGAATTTTGACTATCATGTAAGGTGACTTCAGATAAATATGAGTACTTGGCTTTTACTTCTTGCTCAGTTTCCCAAGTAACTTATGAGAAGGTATGATTTGCCCAAGGCAATTTGATTTAAGGTATCTGCTTGATACTTAACTTCTTAATTCTGTGATCTAATATCTGACTTGGATGTTCTTGAAACACAAGACCCTCAATGACTACAATGGATTTGATTATGATAGCATGGTCAAGATCTGAAATGTACTACCTGAGTTGTAAGATAAGGAACAAGGAATATGTTATGCACATATTTGAATTGAGTTATATAGGCAGATCTGGTAGACAAGTTGTGGAATCCGACCTTTCAATGAACTGATATGATCCAAAAGATCTTGGCCTCAATTTATATCATAGTGCAACTCCTTACACCCTTAGTTGGTGAGACTTTCTGAAAAACTTTATCATATACTGAAAATTCCAGGAATGTCCTTCTTTTAGTAACATAGCTTTTCTGTTGGTTCCAATGGTATGCTTTCAAGAATCTTCTGAGATATGCCACCTTATTAAATGCTGAAGAAGATCTTTATGACCCATAAGATGATTTGTTGTCAATGTCTGCCGTTATTTTGTCCTGATTTTTAATGAAGGATTCTCTACTAGTGCTATCATAATGTTGACTGCTGGGAGTTCCATACTTTCTTCAAATACAAATGTTGATCGTGAAGCACTAAAAGCGTCAACTTAGAAGAGTTGATCCATTGATATTTTTAGATGCTTGCCCATCCGTTTCAGGATGATAAGAACTGCTAAAGTTCAATCTAGTTCCAAAGGCCCCTTGGAGTGCATATCAAAACAGGCTTGAAATCTCTGATCTCTATCAGACACTATATTTGAGGGAATCCCATGACAAAGTCCATTGAAATCGGATTCCAGTTCTAAGTGAGAATTTCTAAAGGTTTCAATTCACCTACGGGGTGTTGGTGTTCTGCCTTGGCCTTTTGGCAAATCAGACCTTTATCCTTATATTCTACAATTTCTCTTCTTATATTGTTTTACAAAAATATTGCCTCAGATCTATGTACATATTGGTGCCCCCTCGGATGCACCGAATAGTGAGTGTTATGAGCCTCCTCTAAGATCTGCTTTCTTAAGATTTTGCTTTATTCTTTGGAGTATAGGATCACTATCCTGATTCACTCTAGGTTCCTCCATTAGGGAGGGCTGTAAGGTAAGTGCCAGCAGTTGAACATTTGCCTTCCAGTGTGACACTAATTGAATGTGCAAGTCCTCAAGCTCTCTCAAGAAATTCAGTTGAGTAATTACTACAGTGTTCACAGTATATTGTGCCTTCCTATTTAGGGCGTCTGCCACAATATTTCCAGTTCTTGGTTGACAGTGGATTTACCACAACTAATATTTTATGTAGACTGAGCTTCTTGTGAGAGACGATATACTTCAGACTCTGATGGCCAATATAGATTGCACAAGGTACACCTTACAAGTAATGTTTTTAAATTCTCAGTGCACCTGGATTATGGGTAAGGTACCACCCATAAGACTTGAACTGTTGGGAGGGATAAGGTACCATTATATGATAATTCCTTTCTAAACTCGATAATTCCCTATTAAACTCAAACGGTTTCTAATCTCAATGTATTGGTGGGTCTTGAGCACTTTGTAACTACTTTGACCTTTTTGCAATTTAATCTTAATCTCTTCCTTTGAAACCATTTATTCCAAAAATACCATTGCTTCTAACAATACTCATGCTTCTTGTATTTGTTATGTAATTGATGTTCCTTCAAGGTTTATAACACTGTCTCATATGAACAGTATGCTTATCTCTATCCTTAGAGTGTTTCAAGATATCTTTTATGAATACCACCACAAACTTGTCTAGATAGGGTATGAAACTTTATTCCTAAGATCCATAAAGGCCGTAAGGCCATTGATTAGGCCAAAAGACATCACAATGAATTCATAGTGACCCAAACATGGTCCTTAGTGTGGTTTTGGGAATATCTTCAGATATAATCCTAAGTTGATGGTACCTTGACCTCAAATCAATCTTAGATAAGACTCATGTTCTTTACAGTTGATCAAACAAATCACCTACTTGGGGTGATGGGTATGTGTTTTTGATGGTGATCTTGTTTCGTTCTTTGAAATCAATACATAACCTCAAAGTTCCATTCTTTTTCTGTACAATTAGAACTGGGCATCCCATGGAGGAACACTTGGATGGTCTGATAAATCCCTTCTGTAATAGCGTATCTAACTGAAACTTCAGCTCTTTAAGCTCAATTGGGGCCATAAGATATGAGGTTTTTGAGATAGGTTAGGCACCAGAGATTAATTCAATCTCAAAATCACTTTCTCTTTACGGAGCACTCCTGGTAATTCTTTAGGAAACATCTCTGAATCCACTAACTATAGGAACATCTTTTGCTTTTTCTTCCTTTGGTTGAATGTTAATAGCATAACACTAATACACAATATATCCTTGACATAAGAGCTCACTTGTTTTCATAACATAATTTAAAGGACAAGTTTTTCCCCCCTCTCTTTGACCATAAAACATATTTCTCTACCTTGTTCATCTATTGAAATAACCTTAGGGTCATCACAATCCATCTTGACCCCATAAGTACACAACCAGCTCATTTCCAAAATGATGTTAAAGTCTGACCAGTCAAATTGAATCAGAACTCTAGGGGAAACTATCTCACCAACAGTAATTGAAACAAATTTATGAGATATAGAACACTCAACTCTAGAGTTGGTAGATAACTTGATTCCATAATTGGTTTCTACCTTCTTAATCTCAAGGTTCACTTGTATGGCAGATCGTGTGAATATAAATGAATGAGTGGCAACTGAAGCAAGCAATACACAAAATGGCTTCAAAATTAAAAGAGAACTTTAGTGCTGCACCAGAGGTGGCAGCTTTCTTCTTGCTCAACACATAAGCCCTTCCTACAACTGCGAGCCTCGAAAGTGAGAGCCCTTATCTATAACCTTCAGTTTTTGGGAGCAGGCAGCGATGAGGTGCTCTGGGCTACTACACCACATACACTTATTAGTTCCCACTCGGTACTTAGGTGTGCTGTGGTTAATTCTTCTACAAATCTACTCAAAGTGAAATCAGGCCCTAAGAGCCTATTCTTAATAATGTTCCACGAAATATCGGTTTCACCAGTTAGATGAAATGTTCCAATGTTCATCCTTTTATCACCTGGAATTTCTATTACAGTGAAAACTTTCTCCACTCCTTAATCCATTCTTAGGGTTCCAGTGGGTCATACTTTCCATTCTAGAGTCCTTGAGTATGAATTAACTGAAGACATTTTTCCATGGGGCAGTAACCCATCAAAATTTCTCACTGATGCCGTCCAAATGCATGAAAAGATTTTGATTGTCCAACTTAACTTTATCAAAGTGCTCTTCAACAGGAAACTGAGGTTGAATCAGTCAAAAAGGGTAGACACATCGCGTTTCCCTTAGAAATGGATTTTACAAGTTAGACAACAATCTACCCCTATACAAAGTGTAGTTAAGATCTACCTTCTGTTTAGGCGTGCTACAAAATTATCATCTATTGACATTGGTGCATCCTAATCATAAACCAGCTACTAGCAGTAATTGGGCTCTTAAAAATAGGAAAAGGTGACCAGAACTGATAATGCAACTTGATGGGGAGATGCCATGAAGACAAAAAGATGAAGCCTTGGTCAAGTAAGGAGTATCCAACAGTTGATAATCCAACAAGGATAATGATAAATGCTATGTTATCAGGAGGTGCCGTGAAATATTTTCTAGAGTAATGTCTACTTCACAAATGGAGGTAGAGTCAATGGACTGCTTGCAAGAGTTTGGATAATTTAAGCAAGTCTTGAATTGCAATGGATTGAAGCAAAATGTCTCTCTAATGTGTCATTGGTATCTCTTATATGAAATAGTCTGTAGTCAATGGTTTCAAATTTATGTACCATAGAACAAGCCTCTCCAAAATCCTATAATTCAGGGGATACCACATCGAGAAACCCTATATAGCTCACTTAGATGAAATTCTTGGGTTACAAAGGAAAATATCTGTAATCAATGAGGCATATTGAAGTAATTGCCACTTAGATTCAGGAAGTGCACAAAATGGCACCCATATAATGAGGAAATATAAGCTCAAAATTGTATGCATTCACCGACTTAAACAGTCTGTACCATCAGATTTCTAGGCTAAATTTCATTAACCACTGGTCTCCAAATATGCTGCAATATGGGTCCTTGGAAAGCTTACTTTTTGTCCTTTGACATAAACTAACTAAAACATCTCTATCTGATGGAATGCATAGGCTGCAAGTGGACTAAGCTCAGACCTTGTGCATTCGGATTCTACTCAATTTGCAGACTTTGACTTGTCTAATAGTTTTGAATAACCAAATGACCTCTAATCCACTTGAATCTTGTTTCATATGAAAGACATCTGCTTAAACTTAAAGTCAGGATAGGAAACCCTTACGTAAATCATGGTGATCTTGGACAAAAGTTACTTCATGGTCGGTCCTTGTGCACTGATCAAAACTGTCAAGTCGATTGAACTTGTTTAATCTGCCCGTACTTAGTTTTCCCTATACTTTTAACCTCAAAATGAGTCAAGGGCCTTTCATAGGACACATTGGTAACAACCCCCAACTCTAGGGCTACGAGGGTTAATGATTCTGAAATTTCTGGGGCGAAACGAACAGAGTTTCGCCGACAAACTGGCCAATTCCTAGGCTTAAATCCTTACATCACATCATCTGCATTGAATAGAAGTTTAAAAGGATACCAGATCAAGCTGAACGGTTACATGCCAGAGACCATAACTCTACGGGCTACACACCCGGAATACAAGGGTTTACATCCTAAAAATAAACAATTCAAGCTAAAAGAATGGCATACCAATCAGATGGGTGGCTCATATGACCATACATATCTAAATGCATTGGAACATCTTTAACTTGTTGTTAAAAATCACTCTCGAGTCTGATGCTTGAGATCAAACTATATATATATTGTATGGATCCATATAACAAAGAAGAATATATGAGTAGAATATGTGAGAGATAAGCAGACATTACTATTGTCATAAATCTCCAATGATATGATAATAATCTTCATTCCTCACTAACCAATTTCTCAGTACCTTAACTCCACACTCTATATCCCATAAAGAAAATCTCAACCTGACTCTGATACCAAATCTGTAACGCTCCTAATTAAACATGTTTCACTGTTTGTATTTTCCTTAATAAATCCCTTAGTTATAATCTAAACAATCCAATGATAAGGGCTAGACCTGTCAATTCGGGCGGGCGGGTTAAATACGGGTTGGTGTATTTGGGTTCAGGTAAAATACGAGTCGGGTGTATTTCGGGTTCGGGTAAAATACGGGTCGGGTGTATTTCGGTTTTACGGGTTTCGGATTAACCCAACGGGTTTAGAGCGCCTTTTCTGTGAGTTATTTTTCTTTTTTTAAAATCAAAAATTCTGCATATTTATTACTCAAAATTGTCATTATTTAATGAAAATGCATAATAATTATAATTTCTCAAAAGAATATTAAAATATTCAAACATTTTATTATAATATATGAACATCTTGTATGGGCGGGTAAAGAATTAAACCCCACTTAATTTTGGATAGATCGACCCGTATATTGAAAGAAGGTTAATAGTGGGTTGACCATTTATTGGGCAACCCATCTAGAGCATTTTAATAGGTTGTAGCAGTTTCACCGCTAATAACCTATTTAATGATTTAATATTTTTATTAACTAACGTACCAATATCTAATCAAGTAAAACTTTATTAATGGACCGACCCCAATGCGAATACGACTAGTCGTTTTTCTACCATTAGTATCATAGCTCAAGATTAGTCAGAACGAAAACCAAATAAAATTAAATAAAAGAAGTACAAGATATTATCTTGCAGTTGTAACATCAAAAATTTAAATTATTACAAATTAATTAATTTTAAAAAAACTAGACAAATTTGTTTAACTAACTATATAATGGTATGACTTTCGCATCTTTAATGCTTGTGTTCTTTTAAATTAACTTTTTAAAAAAGATTAGATAGTTATTCCATGCAATTTTATACCTATTTTAAACGTTTTTTCATTTAAAAGTTGTGTACGGTTTTATTTCAGAGAATAGAGAAGAAAAAAATAAGGTTATTATTGTTTAATTTGTAAATAGATGTAATAGTTATATAATGTCTTTTCAAAATACTCAATAAAAATGACTAACCGTTATTGTTAAAAGAGATAAATTAAAGAAAAATAAAGAACTAAGGATATAATATTCGGGTCAAGTGGGCGGGTTCGACCAACTAATTTGCGGGTTTTTCGGATTCGGGTCGAGAAAATTGTGTTCAAAACCCAAAATTTTCAGGCGGGTTCCAGTCGAGTTTTCGGGTCGAGTCAATTTTTGACAGGTCTAATAAGGCATTACCGCGGTCCAAAAGGACAAGGCTTCAAACATGAATGCTATAAATAATATAGCTAAGCATAACCTCAAACATATACACTCACATCAAGTGTTAACCAATGAAGGGTTTATAAACCATAGTAAAATAAATCACTATATAGTCTACATCTTCATCCACAGAAGAATTCAATAGGCAGCTTTAAGATATGCATATACTGCATTTCTTCTGATCCATCCAGATTTCCTTACTTCACTTATTCTCTTCAGCTGATTTGTTAGCTTGAGGGCAATTCCCTGAACATTTGCCTAAAACAAAACATGAAAACATTTTGAACCGTGAGCCGAACCTCAGTACATGCATTCCTGAATTGTTAAATGATCATTGAAACACTGGTTGGGCCCAATTTGCAATTCATTTTAAGTTAAAACAGTGAATGAGGTGATGTAAAGCTGCATTGCTAGTTATTATCTGATAGTGAACCCCTTGATACTGTTACGATCTATGGATAGGTGTACACCTGCCAAGTCGATCATGGACCTGGCCTGAGGTTGCGCAGGTAGATGAAGGGCAAATGCCCTATAGATGATAACTGACGGGGTCCCTAATTAACTGATAAATCACTGTATAAATTGATTCATTGATGTACTTACCAAAACATGATAACGTTGATAAATACACTCTGATTTCTAAAGATACAGGCAATGGACGTACCTAAAGTCTTTAAAATGATGTTTTACTTGATAATACTTATGCACGTTGGAAACGATAGACTAGGCCTCGATTCTGTTAAAGAAATGTAATTATAGGTAAATGTAGTTAGTAAACCACATTCATTGACATAATTTGTAACTTTAATGGAAATTGATTTATTTAAAAAGACTTTTACAATTCTAATAATTAAATATAAGATATGTTAAACCAAAATGAACTAAATAATAAATCAGTTAGGGTTATTGAACTTGAAATATAACGAATTGAAGTGAAATAGACCAAATGAAAATGATTGAGGTAATAAGGAAAAGATTTGAATTGATATAAATGAAATATTTGTTTCTGATATTTCTAAAATAGATAATGGAGAGTGTAATGCATATGAAATGGATAATAGGAGGTTTAATACTTCTGAAATAGGTGACAAATGGTTTAATGCTACAGGGGGTGCTGTGAGGTTCATAAAAGATCATATAACACCCTAACTTGGTCCAAAGGGCATTGATTTTGAGTTATTACTCTGCTCACTTCCCAAATTTTATTTTCATGCTCACTTAACTCGGTTTTCAAGCCTAAGTAAGCTTCTATACATAACCAAACTTGTTGAACTCACTACACTTTGTATTTCCTTGGGGAATCCATAATTATATAGAAACTTCTGAAAATAATTTCTGTATTCACTTATGTTACTCTTTGATGGTCTGCATTAGAAAAACCATATCTTTCACTCCTGACCTCAAAATAAGATGTAAAACCCCAATATGAAAAGGTCATAATATCCACTAAAACTTTTATTTAGGACACAAAGCATGATTCATATAGTAAGGTCCCTAAAATTAGGGTAGAATATAGACGTGTATAATTTCAGTTCAATCTGCGCAGTCGTAACAAAATGACTATAACGTTTTCCACAGAACTCGGATTAAGGTGATTCAAAAAGCATGTGAAATCTAATTCATTGATCTATCCACACACCAAAAATCACAAATTTCAATGAGCCAATCAATACCAGTTTTTTCATAAATTCCACTGTTCAAAACTGTTCCCAGTTTCAATGTATTCTGCATAGTCCTTAGTAAATTGGTCATAACTTTGTCCACACAACTCGAAACTAAGTAATTCCAAAGCCTATTGAAAGCTAACTCTTCCAGATATCATTACACCAAAAATTTGAATTTTGAATGTGCCAGTCAATACCAAGTTTCTCCCAAAGTGACCCCTATTTTAGGTCTGTTGATAGCTCGATAACCACATATTTGCAATCTTTTCTTCACATAACCACCCACTAAAATCACTCTTTAACCTATCTAATCAGCATAAACATCTTTATATTCATTACCAATGTCAAAGATCACAAAATCTCATTTAAAACAATCAAAATCCAACACTTGAACATGAAGCTTGCATGATTAAGATAAAACCCTAACCCTAACTTTAACTCCACCATGATCCATCACTAAGATGATTCTTAATTCAATAAAAACAACATAATCCACCATTAAAACAACCAAAACAAGAAGCAAAAACCATAAATCCAAAGAATAAGATTGAAGTCACTTACTTTGAGCTTGAAACAAGTGGAGATGGAGATGATATTTGGTGATTTTGAGGGTGAAAGATGATAGCCGGTGGAGGGAGGTGGTTGGAGGTTGCAATTCCTTGCCAGAGGCTAGCAAAAAAGTGGCCGAAAAACACCACAATAAGGGCTGAGGGTCTGCTGGCCATGGGATAGAGAGAAGGAGGAGAGAAGAGGAGAGAGAAAGTGTCTTGAATAATTGCTTGGTGCAAAATGAACTTAAGCAAAAATACTTGGCTGAAAATTAAGCATAAAAATCAGCTTTTGCTAATGATAATTAAGGCTTAATGATGGTAATTAGATAAATAAATAGGATCAAGTCTTGGTGGGCCAAAATTGGCCTTAAATGGGCTCGGGTTCAAAAACTAGCTCAAACCGAGTGCGCTTGAATTTTTTTTTTTTTTTTTTGGGTAGCTCGAAATTAATTGTGATATCATGAAAAATAATTTAGTCTTTTAAATCATAATCATTGAGGCCTAATATCAATTTCTTTGAAAAATTATTTTCGGTAAATGAAACTTTAATTACAAAGTAGGGCCCAAAATGAATTCTCCTAACCGGAATCATTAAATGAGATAAATAAATGAGAAAAAGAATAACATGGCTTAATTAAATAAATAAAAATGATTTAGGGTCGGGCTATTACAGGATCAAAATGATGAACATGTTCTTTTCTCTAATCGATTAATCTTGAGGAATTGCAACCTATCCAGAAATTTGATCTATTCTTTCGAAATCAATCAAATTTGCTTAAACTAAGCAAAAGTCGTTCTTTCAAACTAATTTACCTTAATTCAAGTTAAATATCTTCAATTACTCTCTAGTCCTCCGAACACGCAAATCTCCCTTTCAAGACAACTCCACATTAGGTCTAATGAGGCAGTCCAACAACCAAAAGTCACATTTCAGTTTTTTCACCCTATTGTTTCAAGTGTGCAAGCAAACATTGGCCAAGAATCTACTCACAACATGATAATCACTTATTAGAATGAAATCAAACCAATCACAAAGATAAGCACAATCCTTTAGATTAAGACATGATCTAACTATACTTTCATAAACTACTAAATCCCTAAACAAAAATTAAACTACTCACACATGATTAAATAAAACATCTAACTACTCTAAAATGATAAATCTAAAGAGAAAAGAGAAGAGAAGAGAGAAGAGTTTGCTCAGCCAACATGCGTGCTTGAATCTTTCGATTGCAGAACTCAATCTCGCTTCCTCGCGAATCTTCTCCTTCTAATTGCTCTCAACTCTCTCTAATCTAGAATCCTAATCTACTTAAAGAGAGGAAAAGGAAAAGAATGGGATGGTGGATGATTGTCTTTCTGCTGCAAACATGACCCTATTTATACGAAAATCCAATCAACCTCAGCCACACGATAAGAGAAAATGAAGAGATTAGCAGTTATGCTTGCATCACGGACCGTAGCATCCACCATAGGCAGACCGTGGTGTTGGCTGACTTCTCATTTTTCTGTTCTTCTTTCTTTTCATGGGCATGACAAGTTACAGGCATCCGTGGTGAGTCAAAATACATCTAAATGAGGGTCAAAGCATGGGCAAAAAGGTCTGGAATCTTGCAAAACATAGAAAAGAACCATACCCGAGCGTAAAATGGGAAAGGAGTATAAATTATCACATAAAGCATATAATTTTCCCTAAAAATGCAGCAAAATGACCCTAAAATGATGTACGCTCTAAACACTTATCAAACTCCCCCATGCTTAAACTATTGCTTGTCCTCAAGCAGACACTGAATAAAACCGACAATGGGAGATGCACCTATGACTCAAAACATGACAACCTCCTCTAGGTAGGCAAGCCATAGCATATCACAAGCAATTACATCGATCAATAACAACCCCAAATAGTGCGCAAAGCATTTTAAAATTAGAAGGACGAGAAGGTTTTCAAGAAAAAGTATAAGATTACAAACTCGATATCAAACTTGATTACCCCCAAAGAACCGCAAAGCATATCATGTAAGTACATCAGATTTGAATAGAGCTAAATGGACTAGTAGAACCTCACTTTTGGAAAATGTGAAACACTCCCGCTCATGTGCTTGAAATATAGCATAGTTCCAGTCAAGACTCATTCGAAAGATGCAATCTACCTTATTCTTGCAAAGACTCTCAAATTCTTCACCACTAGAAATGCAATGTGCATAAGACAATCAAGAGGACTTTATTTGAATTGTAATGTTGGCTAGAAGGGTTAAGAGAAAGAGTGGACAAATGCATTTGGCAATGTGGAGCTACTTAGCCAAGTGACTAGGGAGCAACTAACAAATCTTTAATTAACCAAAAAGTTTACCAATACTCCAAACTTCAAAAATACAATGAATATACCCCAAATGAATCATACAGGAAATGAGTTGACAAAGAAGGAAGTCAAGCTATATACTTATCCCATGCCAATGACTTATTCAATTTTTTTCCTTCTTTTTCCTTCTCTTTCTTTGCTTTTTCTTCGCAACATGACCCTCTGTCACTTTTTTTTTTTTTTCTTCAACATAATTTTTTTTTTTTTGCGCAATGAAACAAAAATTGTAATTATTGAAAGGCATAGGATCACTCACTATCAACTTACAACTGAATATATATATACACAACCCAAACAAGAGGGAACAAAAATAAATGCTCAATATCATCAGTCCCTCAACAAACCAACAAACCAAAGCCACCTTAAAACTCAATTATCCCCAAAATCTTCCACTTGATAGATAAAGTGATGCTCCATAGACTTGACTTAAAGGCAGAAATATGTGTTTGGCCAAGGGCTAATATGAAGGGATGACCACAAAGACGGATATAAGCTCAAAGGGGCTAGCAAAGGGGAAAAATATGTAACACAAGGGTAGGCTATTTGGCTATGTGGCTAAAATGACCAAAGAAAGAAATAACTCTATCATATCATCAAATATGCACATGCTAATGTGGTTTTGAACAAGAATCTAGGCAAGTTCTAGAGATACAACATGGAAGAGTCACACACATGAAAGAAACAAGAGACTAAATATAATGATTAGTCCAAAAAAGGCTCAAAATCTCACGGGATATCTACCAAAGTCTCAATTAAGCTCATAAAATAACTCCATGTACCAACATTAGTGCTAACAACTCTAAGGATAACAAAGTTCTCAAATAAGACAAAGGTCAAAACAAGAAGTATTCACAAAACCTTCAAAAAGTTTAACACCAAAAGGTATTACACATCAAAAGTTACTCAAGCGCATGAAAGCTATTATGCCTAAACAAAAGCATCATTGGAGGTTATCTCAAACCAATCCTCACCATCTCTATATGCAAATATAAAATGCAAACCTAAAAATCAACTAAATGCAACATGCTAACAAAAAAAAACCTAAAACTATATGCTCTAGCATGCACGCAAATTAAAAACCAAAATAGAAAACATAGAACTACCCTTCCGCTATGCTTAAATAAAGCATTATTATTCAAAGTAAAGAAACTTAGAGAAGGGGAACAAAAGAAAATAATCTCACCAGGTTAGATGCAGAGTGCACCTAAGCTACGCGGCCTTGTAATAACCGGGGTACATGGAGCATCAGTCACTCCATCACATTGTCAAGACTCGGCCCCTTAAATCAGACGCTGTCAATGCACGCAAGAGCTTATCAAACTCCTTACACCACAATTCGGAAAATAAAAGGTAAGAGGCAATAATGAAAACCACACCAAAGAGTATAGGTATCCTCTTAACTTTATCAATGGCTATAGAAAAATTATAGGAAGGATTAAAGAATGTCGTCCACATGATTTTCCTAGGCAAGTCCTCGAGGTACATGTAATATGGATCAAGAGAGGCATTAAACCCACTAAAGCAACCTAGGGACACAAAATTATTAGCATTCCCACCAAGCATATTGAACATGTTAGCCTCATAGTCCAAATCAACATTAGCATCAAAAATCATAAGATTTTTAATGGGCGTGTCAATGTAATACTCAGGGGAAGGAGAGGGTAATGAACACATATGGGAAACATGAGAATGATCAAGGGGATTGGGGATAACACTATCATCAAAACCAAGGCTAGGAAACTCCTCATGCATAAACACATCATGTGACCCCTCCAAGGAGTCTCATCTAGATCATGCACCTTATCCAAAATATCTTCTGACTTAAAATATGCATCAGCAACATCAAACCTAGCAACTACCCCAAAAGGCTCACTCACCTCAAGTCCCGTGCACTGAGCTAAAGGGAAGGATGAATCATATAAGGATATGACAACATCAGTATTGGCCCAGGGTCACACAAAGTCAAACTGATCATAGCATGCATAATAAGGACACGATCTAGTAGCATGGTTAGAAGAATTACGTAAATCACACCAAAAGGGAGCATAATAAGGTCTACAATAGAATGCACAAGGATCAAGAAATGAATATCTAGAAACACGACTGGCGTTCTCAAACTTAAATGAATCCTAAGCAATCCACTCAAGTAAACAACATGCATCATCAATATTTTACTATGAAAATCCCAATACCCTAAAAAAATTCGAATTTTACTATTCACACCCTCATTAACAATTTCTAAAATTTTTCATTTACCAACACAATAACCACATTGAGCAAGAAAGACATTCAAACGTTTAAAATACCTCCAAAATAGTTCATGCTCGAATTGGGGGAAATGGAAAATAGCCATTGTTTTGTTTTATCTCAAGTTCTTTTTTGTTAATTTTCAACTTCTCTATTTTTTTTAATTTTTTTATTAGAGTTTTTTTTCAAAGAAAAACAAAGTGCTTAGTCAAACCTATCAGGAAAAACCCAATATTCAATGCTAGTTCCTGACAACGGCACCAAAAACTCAGTACGGCCGTAAGCGCACGGTGGCTTTGTAGCAATCAAGGTCGATCCCATAGAGACTTGGTTGATCTGTTGGGTTATATTCTCTCAACATATGCTAAGCGAATCAAAACTTAAGATTTATAAAAATACGAAGATAAGGCAACAACTATGACTAATTCAAGGGATTTCAATTTAACAACTTCTAATTCACTAATTTTAAATTAATTAAGGAGAAAACAACACCTAGGAATTCATGTAGCTATAAAAGTTGATTGGATCAAATGATGAACATGTTCTTTTCTCTAGTCGGCTAATCTTAAGAAATTACAATCTGTCCAAAAATTTGATTTATTCTTTCGAAATCAATCAAATTTGCCTAAACTAAGTAAAAATCGTTCTTCCAAACTAATTTGCCTTAATTCAAGTTAAATATTTTCGATTACTCTATAGTCCTCGTAACATGCAAATCTCCCTTTTGAGACGACCCCACGTTAGGTCTAATCAAGCAGTCCAACAACCAAATGTCACCTTTCAGTTTTTTACCGGATTGTTTCAAGTGTGCAAGCAAGCTTTGGTCAAAAATCTACTCACAACGTGATAATCACTTGATAGAATGAAATCAAACCAATCATGAAGATAAGAACAATCCTTTAGATTAAAACATGATCGAACTAAAACATGATACAACTATACTTTCATAAACTACTAAATCCCTAGACAAAAATTAAACTATTCACACATGATTAAATTAAATATCTAACTACTCTAAAATGATAAATCTAAAGAGAAAAGAGAAGAGAAGAGAGAAGAGTTTGCTTAGCCAAAATGCGTGCTTGAATCTTTCGATTGCAAAACCTGATCTTGCTTCCTTGCGA
The DNA here is from genome assembly GCA_029747015.1 of Carnegiea gigantea. NCBI lineage: Eukaryota > Viridiplantae > Streptophyta > Magnoliopsida > Caryophyllales > Cactaceae > Carnegiea > Carnegiea gigantea. The sequence goes on from JAKOGI010000219.1 coordinate 551,456, forward strand.
ATCTTCTCCTTCTCCTTGCTCTCAACTCTCTCTAATCTAGAATCCTAATCTACTTGAAAAGAGGAAAAGGAAAGGAATGAGATGGTGGATGATTGTCTTTCTACTTCGAAAATAACCCTATTTATAGGAAAACCCAATCAACCTCAGCCACATAATGAGGAAAAACAAAGAGACTAGCAGTTAAGCTTACACCACGGACCATGGCATCCACCACGGGCAGACCGTGGTGCTGGCAGACTCGTCATTCTTCTATTTTTCATTCTTTCCACGGGCATGGCAACTCAGGAGCATCCATCGTAGTCAAAATATATCTAAATAAGGGTTAAAGCAAGGGCAAAAAAGTCCAGAATACTGCAAAACATAGGAAAGAACCATACCCAAGCGTAAAATGAAAAAAATGAGTGTAAATTATCACATAAAGCACATAATTTTTCCTGAAAATGCAGCAAAATGACCCTAAAATGATGTACACTTTAAGTACTTAGCACTTTTAGATAGGGGAAGTATACCATCTTTGATAACGTGGTTAGAATTTAAATTCTCCCCCTCACTGAAAGATGGTTGAATGTCTTGCTGTAACTCATATTGTTTGACATCCTTTTTTATTTCACTAATGGTTGGGAAATAATCCTCAAGAAAGTCGACATTGTTGGAACCCATTTCTGTTATGCCACAATTAGGGTGTTCCCTATACATCACATATACTTTGGAATGTGCGGGGTATCTTATGAAAACCCCCTTGATAGCTCTTGGATCAAGTTTTTCATGTTTGTGGGTTGAGTTATGCACATAGCCAGCCAAATCCCATGGGCATAAGTGGTACAAAGATGATTTTTTGTCAAATCATAACTCATATGGTGTGACAAATATACACTTACTTAGCACACAGTTAAGGATATAGGCTGTCCTAAGCAGCACATCCCCCCAAAAACTAATTGGGAGGTTATGTGAGATCATTAACCTAAACATGTCAAACAATGCACGGTTCATGTGCTTTACGACACCATTCTATTGAGGGGTGCTTAGAATCATTAGCTATCTTTGT
>JAKOGI010000219.1:557500-592500 GCA_029747015.1 Carnegiea gigantea
CCATTTTTGGAAAATTTTAGCCAAAATTTTACTCTATTAATGTCGGATTCATATTTTTGTCCTAAACTTAGCAAACAATTTATGATGAACCCTAGGATTAGGGTTTATATTTTTGAACTCGATTTTGATCGCTTTTGGTCATGCATTTTCAAAATTGGATTGTGCATCATGTTGTCTAATCAATTCAGACTAGGATCCGGCTATAAATGTCAAGAATTGACCAGTTTTTGGCCGAAAATTGGCGAAAATGTTGTTAGCGATGTGCATCTCTACTTCGAACACTAGAACTCACCGTTTGGTTGCTTTTACCGATATTTTTTTACAATTGGCTGTGCAAATAGCCCTAAAATACTTCTAGGATGAATCCCAATGGCTTGGACCACTTTGGCAAAACTTAGCAGTTTCGGAGCCGATTTAGGGTTCGGATCATGAAGATTCAACTCTTGCATTACGGGTTGCTTGACCCTGGGCTGTATTAGAGGGATGACTCCTCATGTGTGGTGCACATGACTCAGGAGCTACGCAAGTGATATATATATATATATATATATATTATATATACTATATATATATATATATAATATATATATATATATATATATATATGTATATATGTATATGTGCACATGACTCGGAGCTACGCAAGTGAGATATATATATATATATATATAATATATATATATATATATATATATATACACACACACATATATACATACATACATACATAATACACTACATATACATACATATAATATATATATATATATATATATAATATATTATATATATATATATATATATATATATATATATATATATATATATATATATATATATGAGTATGTATGTATCATGTATACATATATATATGTATGTATACACACACACATGCGCACACGCACACACGCACACACACTCACACACACATATGCATACATACATACATACATACATACATACATACATATATATATATATATATATATTATATATATATATATATACTATATATATATATATATATATATATATATATATATATATATATACATACACACACATACATATACATATACATAGACACAAATCACATAAAACTGTTGTCCCAGTAACTTAAAAAAAAAAAAAAGTAAGAAATCCACTATTAGTTTAAGAAATTATAAATTGATTTTTGTCTTTTTTTTTTCCACTCACAAACAATTTGGGAGTGGGATTTTCAGTTAAATTTCTTTTTCTTAAAAAAAACCATTGTACTTTTTTTCACAGAGGCTTGAATAATGTTTTTCACAAGTTACATGAATTGCGAGTATAGTCTACTACCCCTTTTACATATAGTTATTATGATGGAAAAAACTCAACAATTTTTCGTACATGACGTGGGTATATAATAACCAAAAAAATCCTCATAATCTTTTGACACAAGTCACTCTTATATAATTCACTTTTTTTTAGAAAAACAATCATTATTATTAAAGGACATTAGAAGATAAGTCATTATGTTCTAATAATGCATTATACTAAAAATCATGTATTATTATTTTTATCCAAAAAAATATATATATTAGAAAGATTCTAACCTTATGTTATCCAAGCATAAAAAGTCAATTTTAATACGTATTCATCTAATTTAATCATAATCCATTTTAATACATAGAATATATGAATTTAATGATTTCTTATAATTTACAGCACCTAATAATGGTACTTTAATATTAAACTTTTAATATAAAAACAAAACTTAAAATTTTATTCATATAGCATATGAAATATTAGATGATATATTATTTTATATATACATTCACCACATACAAAAATCTAAACATTATCCTGCGCATTGCATGGAGGAAAGCAAACCAGTTTTTAATTAAAAAACTAACTTTTCGTTGAACAGAAGGGTTGGCCATTTGACTAGACGGGTTAACAAAAGCTTTTATGGGCATGCATTCTTTTTATGGGCATTTTTGTTTATATGATATTTGGCATCATTATTATCAATTGGTGAGATTATATGTGATTCCTTTAAGAATCTCTTATGCATTTTTATCTGGGCATATATTTAATTCATATTGAATTTCATGAGAAATATGAGCATCTTTATTTGATATCATTAAAATTAATTTGAATGAAAAGTTTATGTGAAATCTCTATGATATTTTCCACTCATTTAATATACAATAAATATATATGTTTGATCGAAATTCATGAAAAGTATGTTTTATATTATATGAATATGTTTTATGTAGTATGAAAATATGTTGCATATGCTATAATTTCCTAAGTCACATGTGAAAGTTAAGTGCTCTACCTAAATATATTATTTGTGTAGGGATATTGAAATTTCTCAAAATGTGCTTTGAGTCTCATTAAAATATGTAAAGAATTATACTTGGTGTGTTTAAATCCTTTTTCATATATTTATGAATATATGTCAATTGTTCTTGAAATATTCTCGAGGTTGGAGTATCCTCTTTGATTAGAAATTTGTGAATTTATTTTAGAATATTTTAATGTGTGTTAAGTTTTTGTGGTGGCTTGGAATGAAACAACAAAGTTAAACACACTAAACATTTATTCTATGACAGTGATTGTGAACTGTATGTGAACTTTCAACTCTACATCTATGTTTGTGTATATTAACTGTATCAGTTATGGCCAAGTTGCACAGATATGTGTATGCTAAAATATTAGACATATGTGTGCTTTTGTATTGATTGTAAAATTTTTATGTTTACAAGCATCATGTCATCTACCCTAATTGCTAAACTTAGGTCATTTACTAGTACGTTTGATACTTACAAGAAGAGCTCATATTCATGAGCGAGCACTTGAGGCATATGTCAAACACGATTAGTAAATTAGATGATGTGGGTCATGAACTGACCTGTGAGCAACAAGTCCATATTGTGAAACATTCCTCGCCTAATGATTAGGGTCATAATAATATGGTCTTGTCTCAAAGTAAGTATGTTATTACGTTTTGAGGACATTAGGCAGCATCTTGAGTTGGAGGAAGAATAGTAAGAGGCCACTAAAATGACAAGTGCAAATTTGAGAAATGGTTCTAAAGGAAAGAACTAGGGGAACTGGATTGCATTTGTTCTTTCAAATGAGAAACCTGAGCATAAACAACAAGACAAAGAAAAACATAATCGAAGTTAGTGCTTTGCATTGAGCCCAAGAAGGTACTTAGCATTGTCTCCTAGTAACTTTTACGTTGCTAGTATTTGTTCTTCTTTTTTGAACTAAGCATATGTGGATTGTAGGTTCAGGACTGAACCATATAGTTAGGCATTGTGAAGCGTCATCGGGCTTTTGGTGGGTTCTTACTTGGTTTAATGTGGATATATACGGAAACGATAGTAAGAAGGTTGTTAGAGGAATTAGAAACTGCAAGTTCTTTCTCCATGGTGGTCAATACCTTATTCTACATGATGCCCTACTTGCTCTTGATATTCGCCATAATATTGTTTCCATTTTGGTTTTGTTAAATTTTAGGTTTTGTTTTTTACATTCTATGACATTGAAGCCAAGTTTGTTTTTGAAACAACTTATTTTTTTAGTTCTGCTTTTTGTCAGAGATGGTTTGCTTGTAACAGATTTGTACATTAGTTCCATCCATACATGTGTTTTTTCATATTCTATTATTCACATAATTATGTTTATGTGAAAGACTCATCATGTTAGGCTAAGCCACTTGGGCTGGTAACATGTATCTGCAAAAGCTAGCAGAAGAAGGTTTATTAGTAAAAGCAAGTGAACTACTTCACTTGTGAGCATTGTCTAGTAAGAAAATCATTTAGAAAGGCTATACTAGGAAAATTTCCATTGTACTTGATTCTTTTGGAATTTTATGGTCCAATGAATGTGATAATAAGGCAAAGAGTTTCAATGTTTTATCATATTTCACTTGATTTGGTCTTGTTTATTTGAGGCAATAAGTTGCCTGGTTTATAAATAATTAGACCTAAGAGGTTAAGGCCTTAAATACCAAATCAATGTCAAATATTTGTTGGCATTATTTAGTGTATATTTTTATAAAACAAGGAATAGTTCATTAGCTGATTATCCCTAAAATTTATAACAAAATGCTGGTATGGAGAAAGGAAATAGAATACTTCTCAACATGGTAGCATTAACAATTATGCAAACTTTTGAATCTCTTGTTGAGCAGGTATCCTTTTATTACAATCTATGATCTTGACCTTATGGTTATAAAGTAAGTTGCTATCATTGTGTATAAGTTATGGATTAATTAATGCCAATTCTGAAAGTCTTTGGACCTTAGGGGTATATGACACATGTACACAAACCCAACACATATCACATTCTAAAGAATGGATTTCCAAAAAAGGGTGAGATAGGTTGAAACTTATCTATATTAGTTTCCTAAACCAAATTAGATCCCTTAATTCAAGTGGGAGGATTTTAATTAATGATGAATAAGTTTATCATCAAGGTCCACTTTTACCATCAAGAATGAATGAAAGTGATCCTGTTCGTGTTCTAAGTGGGACCAAGATGCTTAGTCTTATTTTGAGTGGGAGTAAAATTGATCTAAAAAAGAGCCGTTTGAGACTATACGAATCTCTATTAAAAAAATACTAATTGTAGTGCGTTCCTCCATGTTGTTGGGTAATGAGGCATGAAAAACTTTCGCAGCACTCCTACAAAATGGAAATGAGTGAAAAAGCTCTTTTTGAGCCTTCTAAGGATAAGTGGATTGAGGCAATGAAAACAAAATGGAGTAAATGAAGGTTAATAGTCGATTGACTTCCTGAAAGGATAAGAAGTTATTTGAGAGCAAATGGGTTCTTAAATTATAAGGCTAATGGCACAGTCGATATTGGACTCAACTTGTGGTAAAAAGGGTACACATAATAAGTTAGGATCAACTACAATGAGTTCTTCCCCTTCCACTGGTGTGACTTACCCTGATTCACATTTGTTAACTATTATTGCTAGTTTGGGTATAAAGTTGCGTCATGTGGATGTATACATGTCAATATCAAAGAAGATTTAAGTGAAGTAACTTGAATGGAACAATCTAAAGATTCTATTCAAAAAGGTCACAAACATGAGATTTGTAAACATATGAGATCATTTTATGGCCTTAACATATATTCATTACACTGGTACATTTATTATTAACACTATGGTCATTTCTAGTGGAACAAAATCACTATGATTGATGAATATCATTGTGATTATACCAAAAGGTCCAAAGGCAAATTTTGTAGCCAAGTCATTATACGTGGGTGACTTGCTGATATCTAAAATGATGTTGAGTTACTAAGTAAGGCAAAAGGCCTTGTCATCATCTAACTATGAGATGATTAATATGGATAAAATAGCATATGCTCTTGAAATAAGGTTTTCAAGACAATATTCAAGGAAGTTATTCTTCTTCATAAAGAGAATGACATCACAAAATCTTTGAATAATCTAATATGCACAACTATAGCCCTATTGGTAGTCACATCAATAAAGGTGAGATGCTCCAATCAAATGCATCCATACTCTATTAGAAAAGACTAACTGGTAGAACTTGCTTTGCTTAGCATCGGTAGAAGTCTAATGCATGATGTGGGGCATACTAAACTTAATATCTTAAAATAGATATCAACTGGACCCGAGACTAGCATAGTGGTAGGCAGTTAAGTCATGAGGTACCTAAAGGAACCTTTGATTGTGCGCTTTAAGTACATAGGCAGCAAGTTGCACCAAAAGGGGCACAGTGTTGACTGTGGGAGGTTTAGATGATAAATAAACCTCTAATATGTCTTCCTATCGTTGCTATGTTGCTAAAGTGGCAAGAACTAACTATATGTTGTCTTGTTTACAAGATAAGATGAGTTTATGACTCTCGCATTAAAAGTAACAAGAGTCTGTTTGATTAAAGAGATACTTGGATTATTTAGTTGATGAATCAAATAACATTATCCGGTAATAGTTTACTATGACAAGTTGGATCATATGCTTCAACAACCTTAAGTGTTGTTCTAAGACCAAACAGATTAAACATTAAATTCAACTTTGTGAATGACATGGTAACGTACAAACAAAGTGAACGTAAAGTATTTTCCTATGAAAAATATGGTTGTAGAGCCATTGATCAAGGCCTACCAAGAGGCTGAGCTTGTTGAGCGCATAAGGCCTTACGAGTCCTTGTAGATGATAATTAACATGCTTTGGTGTGTTGTTCACTAATTATTTTTCTAGCATTCACAAATGACTGTCTAATATTACAAAATTCAAATGAATTGTTTTACATACACTTATTATTAGAATTTTTTATGTACACTCTTATTCATGGATGCTTGTGGTTCATTCTTAATATAAAAGTATGTTAGGCAGACTTGAGTTTAGCCCTCTCACATAGGTAACTGCCTCCACTAATTTGAGTATTAATGGGAGATGAGATAAGATTTTAAGTAAAACTATCATAGGGATAATTTGAGACTCCATTAACTTAAAATCCTGAATGTGGCCTTAATAATCACATAATGTCATTACAACATATGAGTGAAAATGAATTTTACCTAGTTCAGCTCAGAGAGGCCAAATGTGACTTCAAATCATCGAGTAGTTTCGAGAACACAGTTTGGGCCATAAGGTGTCCAAATATCATCTCTACAGCATTTTGGTTAAAGAACCAAAGGACATATGCTCCATGGTAAGTGAAAAATGGTGTAGCACATGTTTCATACCATGTGCGTAAGATACGACCAATACGGGTTAATATGAGTTAGATCTCAACTTATATTTATGTGAGACCCTATAAGATTATAGCCTTATATTTGTACCCTTGAAACCTCAATCAGTGGCTCAAAACTCGATTCACTGTTCGTTATCTTTGTTTGTTTGAGTGATTCGATCTGGCAGAAAAGAAAGATCATTACGCAATCTTTTATCTCATGGCAGCCTGCTCTAGTCCCCCTATGAAAATTTAGTTATTGGGTTAGCCTTATTAGTTTCTATTCACTAGTGCACTAGTTATGACATATGGTTCCTTAATTGTGAAAATAATAGTCCAATTCTAAATCATGTTTATTTATTTAATTACTTCACGTTAATGATTTTCTCATATTTATTTATTGTATTTAATCATCTTGGTGGAATTTTTTTTTATTTGGGCCCTCACTTAGCAATTCGAGTTTTATTTATTATTTAGTTATTAGTGAAAATTTTAGGAGAATTAATAGTAGGCCCTAACAACTTATGTGGGCCCAATTTGTTTTCCATAACATCACAAAAATTTAATCTTGAGTTACGCAAAAGTATTATCGTTACAAAGCGTTTTAATTCCGAGCCCAACTTATGTGGGCCCAATTTGAAGCCCAACAAGCTTGCATTGTTAACCTAGCTAATTACCATAATTTAAGCTTAACCACAGTTAGCAAAAGCTACTTTTGGGGGGATAAAAATTCAGCCAAGTCAATTTTTTTGACTCATTCCTAGCCGGCCTTGGTTGCCTCTGACCCCCCCAACAGCCTAGTACCACTAGCCACCATCCTCAATCCTCAAAACCAGCAAAAATCACCTCCATCTCTACTTTTTTTCAACCTCAAAGTGAGTAACCCTAAGGTTGATTCTTTAGATTTTTGATTTTGATTCTTGTTTATGTTGAGTTGAGTTTTGATTAATTTGAGTTTTGATCATGTTCTTTGGATTGAAATAAGAGTTATTTTGATGTTTTTAATTGTTGATTGAGTTTAGAGCATGCTAAGGTTTAGGGTTATTCATGATCATGCAAGCTTAAGGTTGGAAGTATATTTTTCTTGGATTGTTTAAGGAGCGTGCACGCAAATAGGCAGAATTGCTAACTTGCGTTTAGGCTCAAATTCCCCCTTGAATGTTGATATGATTTGGTTTAAAGCCAATGCCACCCACCAAGACTAGGATCCACTAAGAATTGCATAAAGGCTTAACCACCAACAACTCTATGAACGCTCCACCCAAGACTCACCACCTTGTTCACAAGGATAAAGAGAACTTAAGATTTAGAGAGAGAAAGCTTTGAAGCTCAATTGTTCATTCATTCAACTTGCTTTCAACTAAACTTGAGTATGGCTTTTATAGGGCCGGACAATATCCAAGGGAACTCATCTTACATAAGAAAATGCAAAATACAGCTTACTAGATTAACATAAGAAAATATAAAAGTAAGTTACTAGATAAACTATGGTAAAAACAATATAAATCTAAAAACTAGGGCTCTTGAGACTTGTTCCCATCAGCATAGGGACTTATTATCTTGAATTCCCACATTAAGAAAGGGGGATGCATCCTTGGAATCAGCTGGTCGTGCATTGGTTTCTTAAGGGTGATGAATCTATTTGCATTTAATGCTTTCAAATTTCCGCCTATTCACATTCCAGTAGGGTCAGATTCAATGAGCCATACCGCTCTTGTTGGTGGTCTAAATATGATGAAATAGAATTCATATGAAAGCTTCAGAAGTCTATTTTCGAATAGAAAAGGTTTCACTAATTTTGGCCCTGCCGTTTGAGGGAAATGGGCCATACTAGCCAGATGGTCCAAACTGAAACTGACAGTTAACTTTGGGACAGTCCACTTTGGAGCTTAATTTGACCGACCAAGTGAACTCAAATGCCTTGAAACTTGTTCCATGTGAAAGCTAACATCTTAAACTTAACCTAGAATAACCTTATCCAAGGCATGTGGAGCATAGACAAAATTTGCCTCAAACGCAGAGTAATATTCTGTCCAAAAACTGTCCACGAGCACAACCCTCTGTTTTGAGCTTCCCTTGTTCTTGTCGTGGTTTTAGCCTCAATTTAATGATTAAGCCCTTTAGAAGGCCTTTTGACCTTCCTAAAAGAGGAGGGTAATAGTTCCTAAGGGCTTAGGATGGACCTTGAACTGAAGCTCTAAATCAGTGCATGGACCAAGTCCCTTATGACGAAGCTCTTAAGTATTAAGAAGGACTTGAGAGCTCTCTTGGACTAAAATAAGCATGGAATTTACTTCATCCTCCACTTTTTGATTGTGATTTGCCCTCAAATCATCACCATCATCTTTATCCTTAGGGTAAGGTGTGAGATCACCTATATTGAAGGTAGAAGGCACACCCATGTTAGTGGGCAATTCTAGCTTGTAGGTAATATTGTTCACCTTTTCAAGGACATTGGAAGGACCATCCCCTCTTGGCATAGGCTTGTTTCTCCTTCATGATGGAAATCTTTCCTTTCTCAAGTGTACCCATACTAAGTCCCTAGGCTTGATTGTGAGGGCCTTACGGTGCTTGTTTGCTCTTGCCTTATACATCTCATTGGTCTTCTCAATCTTTGCTCAGATTTATTGGTGAAGCTTCTTCATCTCCTTTGCTCTTTCTTCTGCCTCATAACTCACTATAGACTCAAGAAGAAGAGGTATGAGTTCAAGTGAAGTTAGAGAGTTGATTTCATAACATGACTCAAATGGAGAATGGGCAGTAGCAAAGCTTGGTGTACAGTTGCATGCAAACTCAGCATGTGGGAGCTTGAGATCCCACTCCTTGATGCTTTTACTCACCAAGCTTCTAAGCAATGTGGCAAGAGTCTTGTTGGTGACATCGGTCTGTCCATCTGTTTGAGGATGGTGGGAGGTGCTATACAAGAGCTTAGTGCCAAGGAGCTGCTATAAACACCTCCAAAAGTGACTAAGAAACTTTGTGTCCCAATCCGACACAATGCTCCTAGGTATGCCATGAAGTTTGACAACTTCCTTGAAGTAAAGATAGGCCACATGAGATGCATCATTGGCTTTCTCACAAGGAATGAAGTGAGCCATATTTGAAAAGTGATCTACCACCACCATAATGGCATCCTTGCCCCTTTGAGTCCTTGGGAGAGCAACTATGAAATCCACGCTTACATCCTTCCATGGACCATTAGGATTGGTGGAATCGGCTTTTGGCCTTTTGGCAAATGGAACACTTAGAAATTACCTCATGAACGTCTTCACCCATCTTGGGCCAAAAGAAGTGTTCCTTGAGCATGTCAATGGTCCTGTTGGTCCTAAAATGGCCAGCTAAGCCCCCTTCATATACCTCTTTGACAAGAAGCTTTCGAATTGGCCCCTTTGGAATACATAGCTTGTTACCCTTGAATAAGAAGCCCTCATGGAGAGTGTCAGGGTTGTGCTTATGGTCATCTTGGTCATGGAGGTAGTGCTTGAAGTCTTTATCATCTTGGTATTATGAAATGAGGGGGCAGATTGAAGGGTGTAAGGGAGTCATTTCCTCACTTTTATTACTTTCAAGCATGAGTAAAGCTAGAACTTGCTTACCCTTGCTTAAAACTCTCTCGACCTGTGTTTTGCTCAACATGAGAAGGTCTTTCTTTTTCTCACTTCCCACCCTGGGTTTAGTTTTGTGAACTTGGTTAGGTGGTAATGGGTTTAAGACAATCTTTTCTTTATCAACAATAAAGAAATAGGTGTTTTTGAACCCATCATACACAACATGCCTGTCAAAATTCCAAGGCTGCCCCAATAGTATATGACATGCACTCATAGGCGCCACATCACAAAGAACATTATCACTATATTTCCTTCCAATTGAAAAAGATATAAGAGCTTGCTTGGTTACCTTGATGTTGCCGCCATCATTAAGCCACCTCAAAGAATAGGGCTTGGGATGAGATATGGTATGAATACCAAGCTTCTCGATAAGAATAGTGGAGGCCACGTTGGTACAACTTCCCCTATCAATAAGCAAGTTGAAAACCTTGTCATGTATGGTGCATCAAGAGTGAAAGATCATTTCCCTTTGAGCCTTGTCATAAGGAGAGACTTAGATGTGTAAAGTCTTCCTTAAAACAAGTAATTCACCTTCATCGACATCAAGTTGAGTCGCCTCCTCTAAGTGGTCCAAATCTACCCCATTGTTTTCTTCTTGAACTTCCATTATCATGGCATCAACTTCTTCAACCCTTCGATTTGGACAATCATATTAGAAATGGCCATAACCTTGACATTTAAAACACTTCTTCACTTCAAGCTTCTTAGGAAATTCCTTTGGAGAAGAAAGAGTCACGACTTTGCTTTTGTTAGCCCGTGAGGTGCTCTTGTATTTAGGGTGAGAAAAGGGCCTGAATAGGGGTCTTGGACTTACTTAATCTTTGGAAAAGGGCTTAGTGAAAGCCTTCTTCTGCTTTCTTCATTTTTTAACCTTGAGCGCAAGCTTGAAAACATCATCCAAGGTGAAACAAGTTTGGAGTTTCACCTTTCTAGCAATGAGGGGATTTAACCCATCGAGAAACCTAGCCACGGTTTGCTCTTGGGGTTCATGAATACCACCCCTCAAGAGGAGTTGTTCAAATTCTCTCATGTACTCACTCACACTCATATTATTTTGTTTGGGTGAGAAAATCCGGTTGTATATGTCTTGCTTGTAACTCTCGGGGAGAAACCACTTGTTCATAAGGATTTTGAGCTTCTCCCAATAATTGATCTCCCTCTTGCCATCTCTAGCCCGTTGCTTCTTGAGATTCTCAAACCGCAAGGAGGCATATCTTGTGCATTTGAGGCTAGCAACTTTGAAACTCTTCTCATCATCATAACCTTTGGCTTTAAAAATTCGGTCCATGGCTTGAACCCACTCAAGATACTCATCGGGGTTCAAGTTGCCATTGCACTCCGGGGGTTCCACTTTAATGCCATAGAATTCATCAATTGGAGGTCTCCCATCTCTCCTTCTTGGATGACTCCTCAAGCTAGAATCACTTAAGTAATCATTTTCATCTTCATGGTTGTTTGATTCTTTAGTTTGTCGTCCTCATTGGAAGGTCGTGAATTGGGCAGTCATTTGCTCAAGTTGGCTACTTATTTGCCTTATACTTTATTATAGGTTTAGGATGACATTATCTTGTCTCATCATGCGGGCTTGCTCTAAACTCATTCCCCTTGGCAACCTTACTGGTTGGGGTGAGTTAGGAGGGGAGTGTTCTTCAGTTGGTATGAGGAAGAGGATATAGACAAAAAGTTAACGTAAAGGCTGTTTGAGGAGCTAGGTTCTTTTATAGCTGGGAATTGTATTTGGTCAAGGTTATTTTGTAGCTTAAAGAGAAGCGATGAGGGATTGAACAACTAAAAGGCAGAAATAGATATCTAAAAGTAAGGAAATGTGGAATAAACTCAAGCACACCAACCTGGTTTTGCTCTGATACCAAATGGAGCGTGCACACGGATGGGCAGAATTGCTAACTTAAGTTTAGGCTCAAATTCCCCCTTGAACATCGATATGACTTGGTTTAAAGGCAACACTACCCACCAAGACTAGGAGCCACCAAGAATTGCATAAAGGCTTAGCCACCAACAACTCTATAAAGGCTCAACTCAAGACTCATCACCTAGTTTACAAGGATAAAGAGAACTTAAGATTTAGAGAGAGAAAGCTTTAAAGCTCAATTGTTCATTCATTCAGCTTGCTTTCAACTAAACTCGAGCATGACTTTTATAGGGCTGGCTAATACTCTAGGGAACTTATCTTACATAAGACAATGCAAAATACAACTTACTAGATTAACATAGGAAATATAAAAGTAAGTTACTAGATAAACTATGCTAAAAACAATATAAATCTAAAAACTAGGGCTCTCGAGACTTGTTCCCATCAGCAGCATAAGGACTTATTATCTTGAATTCCCACATTAAGAAAAGGGGATGCATCCTTGGAATCAGCTAGTCATGCATTGGTTTCTTAGGGGTGATGAATCCATTTGCATATAATGCTTTCAGATTTTCGCGTATTCACACTGCAGCAGGGTCAGATTCAATGAGCCATAACTCTCTTGTTTCTGGTCCAAATTTGATGAAATAGGATTCATATGAAAGCTTCAGAAGTCTATTTTCCAATAGAAAATGTTTCACTAATTTTAGCCTGGCCGTTTGAGAGAAATAGGTCGTACTACCCAGATGGTCCAAACTAAAACTGACAATTAACTTTGGGGCAGTCCCATTTGGAGCTTAATTTAACCGACAAATGACCTCCAAATGCCTTGAAACTTGTTCCATGTGAAAGCTAACATCTTAAACTTAAGGTAGCCTAGAATAACCATAGTCAAGGCATGTGGAGCATAGACGAAATTTGCCTCAAACTCAAAGTAATATTCTGTCCAGGATTTATGCATGAGCACAACCTTCTGCTTTGAGCTTCCCTTATTCTTGCCATGGGTTTAGCCTCAATTTAATAATTAAACCCTTTAGAAGGCCTTCTGACCTTCCCAGAAGAAGCAGGTAACAGATCCTAAGGGATGAGGATGGACCTTGAACTGAAGCTCTAAATCAATGCAAGGACCAAGTCCCTTGTGACGAAGCTTTTGAGTATTAAGAAGGACTTGAGAGCTCTCTTAGACTGAAATAGGCATGGCAGTTACTTTAATTTGTATTTGATTTAGTGGTTTTGATCTCTAATAATATTTATGAGGGTGTTTTTGGTAATCTTAGATGGGATGAAGGGGAAGTAAGTTGGTTATAAGCTAGGATTTTGGCAATTAATGCATAGTTTGAATCATTTTGGTATTAAGCATGTTATTTGATTATATTTTGATGCAAAATGAATCTGTAATGTGTTCTTTGACTTGAAAAAAAGGATTTGGTGTGATTCTTGAAAAAAAGGTAGATTATGAAAATTCCCCAACTGATTATAAAGGATCATTTTGCTCATTTATATAACTAAATAAGATCATGGATGTATTTTGAGTGGGTTTGAGAAAGAGAAGAATTGAAAATTTGATGTATATGATTATGGAGTGAAACTAAGTATTATGGCTTTGTACGGTGATGAGAGGGACCAAAGCTTTGTTACATGATTTTAAGGAGTGAGTTTAGATGAGGATTTGTATGAAAAGAGAGGAGAAAGCAAGGCAGTGTGGGTGGGAAATGACAGAAAACAGGGGAAATTTTACCAATAAACTAGTAATGATTAGCCCAACTAAAAATTATGATTTTTGGTGGATACATATATCAGTGAGTTAGCTTTCAAACGCATTTTAAATCGCCTTAAACTAAGGTCTGTGGAAAATGTTATGGTGGTTTTGCTAGAACTATGCAAGTTCGACCAAAATGAGTACACTTGTATTCTAGCCCCATTCTGGGAACCGTACTGTGGGAATCAAGTTTTGTATTATAAATGAAAGTTTTTTGGGACTTCTTAAACTTTCTACATTGAGAAATTAGGTCTCAAATGGAGGTTGGGATATTAGCTTACCAGTCATTTACTTTAGCTCCTATTATGCCCTTACTTTTTCTTTTACTAAAGTATCAACAATGAAAATAAATATATTTGCTAACTATATATTCCCATAATGATATTTTTGTACAGAATCAGGGCTTAATCTATCATTTTCTCCCCTTTTATGCATAATCATACTCAGTGAAATTTCATCAAAAGTCCCAATACGTTCATTGTCTGTATTTTTAGAAATCAGCACGTATTTATTAAAATTATAATATTTTCATAAGTACATCAATGAATCAGTTTAATAAGTGATTTATCACATAATTAGTGACCCTATTAGTTATCAATTACAGGGCATTGCCCTCTAGTTACCCACTCAACTCAGGTTAGGTCTCCTGATTGGTTTGGCAGGTGTACACCTATTTTCAAATCGAAATAGTTACTAGGGGTTCACTATCAGATAATAATTGACAATGTAGTTTTATATTTATCTCATTCCCTATTTTAAATTAAAATAAATTGCAATACAGGCCCAACTAGTTCTTTCATGAACGTTTAACAATACAGAAATGCATGTACTGAGCTTTAGCTCACAGTTCAAAACGTTTTCATGTTTTGTTTTAGACAAATATTCAGTGAATCGCCCTCAGGCTGACAGGTCGACTGAAGGTGATAAGTGATTAAGGAAGTCTAAATGGAATGGTGGTGTATTAATGTTGATATACTTTTAGCACTGTACTGTGAAATATTTTGATGTTGGAACTGTATACTCTAGAAGTGTTACTATATTTTGGTGTAAACCTTGAGATAGTTGAATGGCTTTGATGTTAGAACTGTTCATATATGGCTTTGATGGGTTGTGATTGTGTGAATGCCTTGTGATGGTAAACGTTATTTAGCGTTGCTATATTTATCATTTATAAGTAAAGCCTTGTCCTTTTTAGACGGCGGTAACGCCCCGATCATTTGAGATATTACTTCTACTTGGTGAAACTAATGAAGAGAACGCAAACAGTGAATTATATATATTTGGGGTGTTATAGATTTGGTATGAGAACCAGGTTTTGATTTTCCTGGTGGTACGAAGTATGGAGTTTAGATATAGGAGGGTGAGAAGGTTTATTAGTGAAGAATGTCATGATATTAGAAATAGACTTGTGATATTAGAAATGCATATTGCTTATCTTTTACATGCCCCTCATTTGTATTTTCCTTGCTAGATGGATCTTTACGCTATTAATATGATGCCTAGTGCATTTGTGGCGGCCCACATTTTACTGTTGCATGCCAGCATGATAGCTCATGCACAGGATCCTTTCTCCGAGTTTCACAACATCACAGTCCATGCATGCAGATTGTTATGGTCGTTACCCACGATTGATCCATGGGTAGTGTTCAGGCTCCGTTATCATCATTTTATAATGACAGAGAACCCAGGTTGGGACGGACCTAGGTTTCGAACCCAGGGGCCTTGGGCGACTATCACCTCAAAGTTGATGTTGCAAGAGGAGTTCGAGCAGAGGGGGATTACTATGGAGACTCTTCAGCACGTCTTTCCTTCACACCAGGTACATCCCCCACCTGCATCACCAGCGCCAGCACAGGAACCACCCTCGCCGCCTGTATCGAGTGCGCTACAGATGCCCGACAGTCCTGGGGAGGCTCATGTGGTGTTAGATCTCCTCAATGCACCGGAGATTGGGGTAGTTAGTTCTAACGACGAGCCCATGGAGGGTTTCGAGGGCCATCTAGAGGAAGACGATGATCCAGAGGAGGATCTCGAGATGGACTTGGTAGTAGAGGAGCAGCAGATTGATCAGGAGATTAATGAGATAGTAAAGGAGTAGTAAATGGATCAGGATGTCGATGAGTAAGTAGGAGAGTAGTAGGTCAATCAGGAGATCGCCGAGGTAGAGTTTGGAGCATTAGACAGTAGCTTTGACTCAGGCGAGGGGCCAGATAATGAATTTGACCCAGATTACGATCCATCTATGGATCGTTAGGTTGTTTCAGGCGTTGACTTGAGTTGGTTACATTTTAAGCCCTGCATGTATATAGTATGGTCGCGTTGGATAGTTGCATTTTGTGTAGCATATGACATTGTATATAGGCCCTGTTTGGCAATCAGCTGTTAGCTGTTAGCTATTAGCTTATTGCATTAGCTATTAGTTGTTAGCTGATTGTATTAGCTATTTGACTTAACTGATTGCAGTAGCTGTTTGTGAAAAAAATATTTGGTCTAACAAAGCCATTTGATAAAATTCCACTTATGCCCATTCTCAATTTCATTATTTTTCTAACAAAATAATTTTTCATTGGATATTTATTTTTCTTTTTGATATGAATTATGAATTAAAATTTATGTGATATATAAAATTACATTTATACTTTTTCCTAGTTTTAGTACTTATTATCAAAATATATTTTTAATGTTAAATATTTTCTTTTTTAATAGCAATTGAAATTATGTGATATAAAAAATATTTATATATCATGTAAGAGTAACTAACATAAATTATTTGTTAAATTAAGAAAGCATTAAAATTAAAAGCATTATCTTCAACATCATGACCATCCACAACTTTTGTCTCAAAAAAGAAAAAAATTAAATTAAAAAATTTAAAGTATAAGCATTCAACATTCGGGAATATCATTTGTGAATAACATGTAATGTAAATTTATTCAAATTATAAGGTTAACATGGTCATTATAATAGTAAATATCAAAAAGCTCTTTGAAAAAGCTATCCCAAAGAGTATTTTGTAAAAGAGCTTTTTGGGTATAAAAAGCTACTCTAAAAAGCTAATCAACCAAACACCCCAAAGAGCTTTTTGACTAGAGTCAAATAGCTAATACCCCCAAAAAGCTCTTTTTGTACCCAAAAAGCTCTTTGTCAAATATGGCCATAGTTAGGCTGTGTTCTTTTCGTGGGTCAATCCACATTTACCAACCTCAATCCACTTCAACCTACTTCAACCTATTTCAACCTACTTCAACCCACCTGAAAAAAAATACCAACTTCAACCAACTTCAACCAACTTCAACCCACTTCAACCAACTTCAACCAACTTCAACCCACCCCTTCATAATTTTAATAATTTGTAAAGTATCATATGGGATTTAGGACCTGTTGTTTTCGTGAGTACATTGGATGGAAAAAAGGATGAAGTCGGTTGAAGTAGGTTGAAGCAGGTTGAGGTAGGTTGAAGTTGGTATTTTTTTTTTGAGGTGGGTTGAAATAGGTTGAACTAGATTGAAGTGGGTTGATGTAGGTTGAAGTGCATTGAAGTTGGTTTATCTTGTATGTGGTGGATTGAAGTGAGTTAAAATAACGAGAATGTAACTAATGTGTGATAATTTATGAAGTTATCGAAATTTGTGAAATTTATGTTCATACTTTTATATTTTATATTTTTTATTGTTTATTTTTTATTTTGTATTTTGTATTTTGTATTTTGTATTTTATTTTTATTTTTATTTTTTATTTTTATTTTTATTTTTATTTTTATTTTTATTTGTATTTTTCATTTTTCATTTTTCATTTTTCATTTTTCATTTTTCATTTTTTATTTTTTATTTTTATTTTCATTTTTTATTTTTTATTTTTTAATTTTTATTTTTTTACTTTTTAATTTTTATTTTTCATTTCTCATTTTTAATTTTTAATTTTTCATTTTTGTTTTTTATTTTTTATTTTTTATTTTTTATTTTTTATTTTTTATTTTTTATTTTTTTAATTTCTTGGTTCTTATTTTTTATTTTGTATTTTTATGATGTTTTTTATTTTTTGTTTTTTATTTCTTATTTTTTAATTTTAATTTTTATTTTTTAAATAAAAATTAAAAATTAAAAATTAAAAAACTAAAAAATTTAAAAAATAAAAAAATAAAAAATAAGTACCAAGAAATTTAAAAAATTTAAAAATAAAAATAAAAAATGAAAAATAAAAAAAATTAGAAATAAAAAATAAGATAAAATTTAAAAAAATAAAAATGAAGAATGAAAAATAAAAAATAAAAATAAAAATAAAAATAAACAATAAACAATAAACAATAAACAATAAACAATAAAAAATGAAAAATGAAAAATAAAAAATGAAAAATGAAAAATACAAAAATAAAAAAATAAAAAATAAAATATAAAAAATATAAAAATATATAAAAAATATAAAAAATGACTAATGAAAAATAAAAAATAAAAATTAAAAAATAAAAAAATGAAAAATGAAAAATAAAAAATGAAAAATGAAAATTAAAAAATTAAAAAATGAAAATAAAAAAAATAAAAATATAAAAATATAAGAAATTAAAAATTAAAAATTAAAAATTAAAAATTAAAAATTAAAAATTAAAAAAATGAAAAACGAAAAGTAAAAAATTAAAAATAAAAAAATAAAAAAATAAGAAAATAAAAATAAAATATAAAAAATCAAAAATCAAAAATCAAAAATCAAAAAATATAAAAATAAAAAATAAAAAATGAAAAACAAAAAATACAAAATACAAAATAAAAATACAAAATACAAAATACAAAAATAAAAAATAAAAAATAAAAAATGAAAAATGAAAAATAAAAAAGAATAAACAAAAATTTTACAAAATTTCGATAACTTCATAAATTATAACACATTAGTTACGTTCTTATTATTTTAACCCACTTCAATCCACCACATAAAAAATATGCGAACTTCAACCCACTTCAATCAACATCAATCCACTTCAACCTACTTCAACCTATTTCAACCCACCTCAAAAAAAAATACCAACTTCAACCTACCTCAACCTACTTCAACCTACTTCAACCTATTTCACCCTTTTACCCACCCAATTTATCCACGAAAAGAACAGAGCCATTGTCAAATCCTTCTAACTGTGATGACATTGTCCGTTTCTCTTTTTGGTCATGTGACAGATCTAGTGTCTTGGGGCTAGTTAGTGTTTGGAGTTGGGGTAGGAGTCAGAGCTGATTTTGCTTAGTTATCTGTGATATGTTTTTGTTGATCATGTATATAAACAAGCAGCTATGTATGTAAACAAGCAGTTACGGAATGATATAATGAAGTTTTGGGTTCTGTTTTAAATAATATTTGAGCCTTAAATATGTTTATTGGGCATGCTTATCTTATATATTTGGGTATTTCAGTGATTGAATTGTTTCGTTTAATATATGATTAGAATGTCTGAATCAGTGCAAAACAATGCGGTGGTTCATATAGAGGATTTCTCGAATCGTGGCCAGGGATCAGGTAAACAAGCCTCACATCATATGCCACCAAATTTTGGAGAAATGCCACCAATTGCCCCTGCGTTAGCTAACAGCATTAGGGACCCGAATTACTGGCCGACCATAGTAGCTGAACTGATGAAGCGGATTCCCCAAGTACTTACTAAAACCCCTCCTAAAGATGATAAATTAGCAGATACAGCAGCACGATGCACCCTAAAGTGTATGACGGAAATTATGATCCAGTAGTATTGGAGGAATGGGAAGGGAGAGTGGAGAAAATCTTTACAGTGATAGAGGCGTCAGAAGAAAAGAAAGTAAACATTGGGATGTATTATTTGACTGGTAAAGCTGATATTTAGCAGAACACTGTTAAGGGTAGGCTCATAGGGCCTGAATTCACCTGGAGTAAATTTCTGGATGAGTTGAGGGCAAAATTTTACCCAATTGTGGTCCAAAGATAAAAGGAGAAAGAGTTTATAGAATTGAAGATGAGTGGCAACATGACTGTGATGCAGTATGCCAGTAAGTTCACAGAATTATCTAGGTTTATCCTTGAATTTGTGTCAATTGAAAGGTTAAAGATGAGGAGGTTCGAAGAGGGAATCAGTTAACTAGGCAACCAATCTTGACTTACCAAGAGCTATATGAGTGAGCTGC
Organism: Carnegiea gigantea; assembly: GCA_029747015.1. Taxonomy (NCBI): domain Eukaryota; kingdom Viridiplantae; phylum Streptophyta; class Magnoliopsida; order Caryophyllales; family Cactaceae; genus Carnegiea; species Carnegiea gigantea. Next base: position 577,569 of record JAKOGI010000219.1, read on the forward strand.
TGAAGTGGAGCGAGTGAAGACAGAATTGAAAGCCCTAAACCCGAACAACCAAAAGAGAAAAGAGTGTGAGCGAGAAACTCCGAGTGAGAGTGTGAACCAGAAGAAACCTTCTCCTGCATCTCCCAAGAGCTGTCCTGCAGGCTCAGCAGAGCCCTGTGGGAAATACGGAATAACAAATTACACCACCCCTGAATGCCGAGTAGGGACCAATAAATGCATGTGGTATGGAAGCCCGGAACACCTCATTGCTGCCTGTCCATGAAGACTGAAGGTGGTGGACAAGGGTACAGCAAAACCCTTGGCCCCATCTCACCAAGGGGCCCCACAACTAAGACCTGCAGTAGTAGGACGGACGCACGTAATGAGCAAGAATGAAGCTGCCACTTCTGGTACGGTAGTCACTAGAACTCTCTTTTTAAATTGAAAATCACTTTGTGTATTATTTGATTCGAGTGTTACTCATTCATTTATTTCCACCCAATCTGCCATGCAATTAAACCTGGAGAGTAGGAGGACGGAAACCAATTATAGGATTAAGCTACCTAACGATTCTGCGATTGAATACCCCATCTCCTATAAACTTATCCCTATTACCATTGGTAGAACCACCTTTCCTATGGATTTGATTCAATTTAATTTGTCTGATTTTGATATCATTTTAGGAATAAATTAGTTACACACTTATGGAGGTAAGATTTACTGTGAGAATCTTAAGGTTATTTTGAAGGATGGAAAAGGGAGAGAAACATGTTTCTATAGGTAGAGAGGAAAAATCTTATCCCTTAATTTCTGCTATGAAAACAAGTAAACTGTTATCAGGGGTGTATTAGATATTGGTGTTATACTATTGGCACCCAAACAAAAGAAGAGAAAGTAGAAACTATTCCCGTAGTTTGTGAATTTAAAGATGTTTTTCCTAAAGAGTTACCAAGACTACTCTCGTAGAGGGAAATTGATTTTGGAATTAAATTAATCCCTGGTGCCTAACCTATCTCCAAAGCCCCATATCGTATGGTCCCAATTGAGTTTAAGGAACTGAAGATTTAATTAGATGAGCTGTTACAGAAGAGACTTATCAGACCAAGTGTGTGGCCATGGGGTGCCCTAGTTTTGTTCGTAAAGAAGAAGGATGGAACCTTAAGGCTATACATTGACTATAGGGAGCTGAACAAGATCACTATCAAAAACAAATCCCCTTTGCCACGAATAGATGACTTGTTTGATCAACTACAAGGAGCAAGAGTCTTCTCTAAGATTGATTTGTGGTCAGGGTACCATCAACTTAGGATTAAACCTGAAGACATTGCCAAGAATGTGTTTAGAACTAGATATGGTCGCTATGAGAATGCCGTTTGGCCTCCCCAATGCCCCTGCAGCCTTCATGGATCTTATATATAGGGTCTTCAGACTCTTTCTAGACAACTTTGAAGTAGTGTTCATAGATGACTTCCTTATCTATTCTAAGGACAGGGAGGAACATATTGATCATTTGAGGATGGTGTTACAAACCCTGAGGGAGCATCAACTTTATAGCAAATTAAAGAAGTGTGAATTTAGGTTGGAAAAAGTGGTGTTCTTGGGACATGTGGTTACAAAAAAAGGAATCAAAGTTGAGCCCTAGAAGGTGAAGGCAATCACAGAATGGTCAAGACCTACCAATGTCACTAAGATTAGAAGCTTTCTGGGTTTAGCGAGCTATTATCGAAGGTTCGTTAAGGACTTTTTGAAAATAGCTTCACCCTGATCAATTTGCTAAAGAAAGCGAATAAATTTGAGTGGACAGAAAAGTGTGAAAGGGCCCTTCAGGAGTTAAAGCAGCGATTAACTACCGCTCCAATCCTAACGCTACTAGTAGAGAGTAAAGAGTATACCATCTATAGTGATGTTTCAAAGAACGGATTAGGGTATGTCCTAATGCAAGAAGACAAGGTAGTAGCTTATGCCTCTCAACAGCTCAAACCTTCTGAGAAAAACTATCCTACCCATGACCTGGAGTTAGCAACCGTGGTCTTTGCACTGAAAATTTGAAGACATTACTTATATGGAGTACCATGCAAGATTTATACTGACCATCAAGTCTGAAGCATATCTTCACCTAAAAGGAGCTCAATTTGAGACAATGACATTGGCTTGAGTTGCTTAAAGACTATGATTTACATATTCAATATCATCCAGGAAAAGCAAATGTTGAAGCAGATGCCCTGAGTAGGAAGGCGCAACATAGCTCAAGCACTATGGTGATTACTCAGTTGAGTCTCTTGAGAGAGCTTGAGGACTTGGGAATTCAACTATTGTCCCATGGGTAGGCAAATGTTCAATTATCAGCACTTGCCTTACAGCCTTCCATAGTGGTGGAAATTCGCGTGAAAAACCAGGAAAGTGATCCTAAACTCCAAAGAATAAAGCAAAATCTAGAGAAATAAAAGTCTCCTGGGTTTGTAGTAAATGAGGATGGGACCCTGTGATTCCAAAATCACTTATGTGTACCCAAAAACAAGGAATTGAGGAAACAGGTCCTAAAGGAGGCTCACAATACTCGCTACTCGGTGCATCTAGGAGGCACCAAGATGTACAGAGACATGAGATAATACTTCTGATGAAATAATATGAAGAAGGAGGTTGCAGCATACGTAGACAAGTGTCTAACCTACTAGAAAGTTAAAACAGAGTATCAGCGTCCCGTGGGTGAACTGCCACCGTTAAAAATTCCCATTTGGAAATGAAATTCAATCTCAATGGACTTCGTTATGGTTTATCCCTTTTTGCTTCGAAAAAGAATGCTATATGTGTCATAGTTGATTGACTTACCAAGTCGACCCATTTTCTGCCAATTAGGGATACTTGAGCAGTTGAAAAACAAGCCCAACTGTATGTTAAGAAGATAGTCTGCCTGCACGGGATCCCATTAGATATAGTATCATATAGGGATCAAAGGTTCCAAGCCTGTTTTTGGTAAGCACTTCAAAAAGCCTTTGGGGCCAAATTGAACTTTAGTAGCTCTTATCACCCTGAGATAGATGGGCAAACTAAAATAGTGAATCAAATTCTAGAACACATGTTAAGAGCTTGTGTATTGGAGTTCCAAGGGAAATAGGAAGATGATTTACCATTGGTGGAGTTTTCTTATAATAAAAGCTACCAGTCCACTATCAAAATGGCCTCGTTTGAGGCTTTATATGGAAGAAAATGTAGAACCCTACTATGCTGGAGTGATTTAGGCAAGGCATTAATCATAGGTCCCGAAATGATTTAGGAAACCATTGAAACAACAAGAAGGATTGGAGAGCATATTAGGGTTGCCCATATTCGGCAAAAGAGTTATGCGGACAAGAGAATGAGGCTTATGGAGTTTCAAGTAGGCGATAAAGTTTTTCTGAAAGTTTCGCCAACCAGGGGCATCAAGAGGTTCGGAGTACGATGCAAATTGAGTCCAAAATATATTGGACCTTATGAAATCATTGAAAAATTGAATCCTGTAGCATATTGGCTAGATCTACGAGTAGAACTAGAATACGTGCATAACATGTTACGCATCTCTCAGTTCAGAAAATATATTCCAGATCCGGACCATAACATTGTATCTGAACCTATTGAAATAACTGAAGATCTAGTATATGAGAAGCGTCTAGTCCAAATACTAGATCGCAGGACTAAGCAGCTGTGCAATAAGCAGATACTTTTAGTCAAGGTGCTTTAAACAAACCATACCTCCCAAGAAGCCACTTGGGAGATTGAAGAGGAAATAAAAGCCAAGAATCCACATTTATTTGAGGTAATCTTGCATGACAAGATAAAGTTCATAAGTTTGGACAAGAAACTCTTTAAGGAGGAAAGACTGTAATAGCCCAATCCTAAATCATGTTTATTTATTTAATTATCTCACGTTAATGATTTTTTCATATTTATTTATTGCATTTAATCATCTCGGTGGGGGAAAAAAATTCATTTGCGCCCTCAGTTGGCAATTCGGGTTTTATTTATTTATTTAGTTATTAACAAAAATTTTGGGAAAATTGATAGTAGGCCCTAATAATTATAATCTAAGTGATTTATATTGTTTTCAGTAACATTACAAAAATTTAATTTTGAGTTACGCAAAAAAATTATCGCTACGGAGTGTTTTAATTCAGAACCCAACTTATGTGGGCCCAATTTGAAGCCCAACCAGCTTGCATTATTAACCTAGCTAATTATCATGATTTAACCTTAACCATGGTTAGCAAAAGCTACTTTTGGCGGGATAAAAATTCAACCAAGTCAATTTTTTTGACTCATTCCTAGCCAAGCAAACCCCAACCGCACACGTCTCTGTCCTTTCTCTCTCTAACCCCATGCCCACCCCTTAAGTTGTTCCTACTGCTTTCTTAGTGTTTTCCGGCCAACCTTGGCTGCCTCTGACCCCCCCGACACCATAGTACCACTAGGCAACATCCTCAATCCTCAAAACTACCAAACATCACCTCCATCTCTACTTTTTTCAAGCTCAAAGTGAGTAACCCTAAGCTTGTGTCTTTGCATTTTTTATTTTGATTCTTGTTTATATTGATTTGAGTTTTGATCATGTTCTTTGGATGCAAACAAGAGTTATTTTGATGTTTTTAATTGTTGATTGAGTCTAGAGCATGCTGGGGTTTAGAGTTATTCATGATCATGCAAGCTTAAGGTTAGAAGTATGTTTTTCTTGGATTGTTTGTATTTGATTTAGTGGTTTTAATCTCTAATAATGCTTATAAGGGTGTTTTTGGTAATCTTGGATGAGAAGAAGAGGAAGTAAGTTGGTTACAAGCTAGGATTTTGGCAATTAATGCATGGTTTGAATTATTTTGGCATTAAACATGTTGTTTTATTATATTTTGATGTAAAATGAATCTTGGATGTGTTCTTTAACTTGAAAAAAACAATTTGGTGTGATTCTTGAAAAAAAGGGTGGATTATGGAGATTCTCCAATTAATTATAAAGGATCATTTTGCTTATTTATACAACTAAATAAGATCATGGATGACTTTTGAGTGGGTTTGAGAAAGAGAAGAATTGAAAATTTGATGTATATGATTATGGAGTGAAATTGAGTATTATGGCTTTGTATGGTGATAGGAGGGACCAAAGTTTTGTTACATGATTTTAAGGAGTCATTTTAGGTGAGGATTTGTGTGAAAAGAGAAGAGGAAGCAAGGTAGTATGGATGAAAAATGATAGAAAATAGGGGAAACTTTGCTAATAAACTGGTAATGATCGGCCAAGCCAACAATTATGAAATTTGGTGGATAGATAGATCAGTGAGTTATCTTTTAAATTCCTTTTGAATTGCCTTAATCCAAGGTCTATGGAAAATGATATGCCCATTTTGCTAGAACTGTATAGGTTTGACCAAAACTGGTATACTTGTATTCTAGCCCCATTTTGTAAACCCTATTGTGGGAATCATATTTTGTGTTGTGAATGAAAGTTTTATGGGACTTCTTAAGCTTTCTATATTGAGAAAATAGGTCTCAAATGGAGTTCAGGAGATTAGGTTATGAGTCATTTACTTTAGCCCCTATTACGCCCTTACTTTTTCTTTTACTAAAGTATCAACTATGAAAATAAGTACATGTACTAATTATATATTCCTATAACAATATTTTTGTACAAAATCAAGGCCTAATCTATCATTCCTCCCCTTTTGTGCATAATCATACTCAATGAAATTTCATTAAAAGTCCCAGGTATATTCATTGTCTGTATCTTTAGAAATCAACACGTATTTATCAAAATTGTAATGTTTTGATAAGTACATCAATGAATCAGTTTAATAAGTGATTTATCACATAATTAGTGACCCTATCAATTATCAGTTACAGGACATTGCCCTTTAATTACCTACGCATCTTCAGGCGAGGTTCTCCAATTAGCTTGGCAAGTATACATCTATCTTCAGATCATAACAGATAAGTACTGACAATGCAGTTTTATATTTATCTCATTCCTTGTTTTAAATTAAAATAAATTGCAATGCAAGCCCAATCAGTTCTTCCATGAACGTTTAACAATGCAGAAATGTATGTACTGAGTTTCGACTCACAGTTTGAAATGTTTTCATGTTTTATTTTGGGCAAATATTTAGTGAATCGCTCGCAGGTTGGCAGATTGACTAAAGATGATAAGTGAGTAAGGAAGTCTGAATGGAATGGTGGTGTACTAGTGTTGATATGCTTTTAGTACTGTATTGTGAAATATTTTGATGTTGGAACTGTATACTCTGCAAGAGTGACTATATTTTGATGTAAACCTTAAGATAGTTGAATGGTTTTGATGTTAGAACTATTCATGTATGGTTTTGATGGGCTGTGATTGTGTGCATGCCTTGTGATGGTAAAGGTTGTTTAGCGTTGCTATATTTATCATTTACAAGTAAAGTCTTGTCCTTTTTGGATGGCGGTAACACTCCGACCATTTAGGATATTACTTCTAATTGGTGAAACTAATGAAGAGAACGCAAACAGTGAATTATATACATTTGCGGTGTTACAGTGAATATGAACTATGATGATTTCATGAGATCAATGTGAGGCATCTTACAATAACAACAACAACACCACCTTCCAGTGTAGGTCCCGCTTTTGTAGGGTCTGGAAAGATCCAGATGTAGGCAACCTTACCTATACCGACATCCCTACCCGTAGAGAGGCTGATTCAAAAAGACCCACAAAATAGGAATTCGTAAAAAAAATTTTATAGAAGAAGGATTTTCTGAAAACATTTTTATGAAAAAGGGATAAAACTAAGGATAAACAGTAGAGAATAAACTAATCAATACTAGTAAATCAGGTGACAAAAACTATGTAAACATAAGTGTAATATAGCAAAGAAAGGTACTATACCTTAACATACAATGGTAGGCATCAAATGTCTCTTTCCAAATGTACGTGTTACCTACATACAAACTGTGCACATCGAATAACAGCTGGCCAACTCTCTAAAATCTAAGGTCTTAATCTTATCCCGCCATTATCTCCTATCTTGAGCCATGTGAGGCATCTTAATGAGATTGAAATGAACTAAGGTACTTCAAACTACTCACATGTAGTTCTCAACTAGATGCTATATGTTCATAATATATGTATAGCGTAAAACTCTCACAAGTATACTAGTCGCATGACCTATTTGCTCAGTATGAATAGCCTGCAGAAACAAGAAAAAAAAAAGTTTTCTTATGGTGGTAAATAAGCACTCTCTTATATGTGAGTGGAAGATGTTAGCTTTACGCATGTAATCCACCCATAAGGGATGCTAATTAATTACTTAACATGCATACGCCATAAGGGCATAATTACAATTTCCACCTAAAAAGCTCAAGATTCTCTTACTGGCCGCTTTAGTATAAATAAAGGCGCAATCTAAGTGGCAGGGACACGAGAGTGCATGTGAGAAATTTATACACAAACCCTAGAGCTCTTATGGTCTAGGATTGTGCCGGTTCTCCACTCAGTCATATCCTTTCCCGGCCAGTGATTCAAAGTCAAGTTCAGTCATCTTCGATACTACATTGAGGTAATTCTATTTGCCTAATCCATCTTAGTATTTCATTCAGAAGTACGCACTAATCAGTGACAATGGTCTCCGACTTTCCAAAGGTGGATATCGATTGCTAAATGCAGACTCTTAACATGGAAACAATCTTTTTTCTTTAGTGGAAAAAGGAAAAGAAATTATATTAATCAAGTGACACTGAGTTAAAAAAGTCTTGAAGAGCTAGATTAAAGGTACAATCTAGATCTGGTACATATTCAAACTAAATTCAAGGATCTGGAATATGGGGTGAAAGGTGTGCTAACTCATGAGAGGCTGAGTTACTTCCTTCTTTACAAATGAAAAAGGAGAATAATCAAATCTAGAGTAAAGACTCTTAATATCATCAACAAATAAACTAATCTCTAAGGCCATAATTTTGTGGTTCATCAGCTTGGAAATCAAGGGCTGGCAGTCACCTTCTACTATTATGTTTCCAAACCCTTTGCTCAACGATGTCTCCACCATAAAATAGCATGCCCTTCTCTCCTCCAATTCTGGACCTATAAAACTAACTCCATTTCTACCAGTAGCAAGAACAATATCATCTTCACAATGACAACTAGCCACACCCAAACCATACACATTATCACCTATGTTTGCTGCTTCAAAATTGACCTTTAAACAACCAAAACTGGGAGGAGAGCGCATTGTCATATGTAGATCACCATGATTATCTAACACCTCGTGAATTTTCCTGTACTCTTAATCATGGTTGTCGCTATGTCACAAATAAGTGATGTCACGGTTCACGTTCATAAATAGAAAGTGATCCCTAGCGTTCCAAATCTCCAACATGGAAATAATCTTATTGCAAGTCATTTGATTTTTTCTTTAAAAAAAACTTAGTACCACACAAATAACGTTCACAAAGAAGCTTAGAAAAGGTTTTTTTTTTTGGGGTATAGAATACAAAAATAACTTTTGACTTGGAGGGGGTTATTTGGATTATATTTTTCTCAATGTGTCTATATTTTAATCTATTAGCCTATAAATAGCCTTTAACGTTTAAAAAATAGCCTTTAACGTTTAATTGTGTTGATTTAGTTTATGGAATTTTCGTTTCTAAATTGATCTTTAGTATAAAAAAATTTAATATTTTGAGTTTCAATCTAGCTAGTTTGATTTAATCAAACTAAGATCCTATTAGAACCTCTAAATGCAATGTGAGCAACAAAAGGACTAGGTAGAAGAAGCAGCAATTGGAATAATCCATGGAATTGGTGATGAATTCAAGATACCCAATGGTGATGAGAAATTTCAGCATTTTACAGGAAGGAAGCTGAATATTGGTGGTAAATGTTAGGAAATCAAGGCAATTCATGATCAACATGTCCAACATGTTAATAACACAAATAAGGCCTAAATTAAGAAGCCATATAGAACCATTGAGGAAAATTGCAATTAATATTAGGAGCTTAAGGATCAAAGGTAAGTTGAGGTTGAAGGATACAATTTGTGGTCAAAAGGATCTTATAAGAATAAGGTCAGTCAAAGTATATTTACTATTAACTTTGTTGAAATAGAGATCTGCTTTGATATTTGAGATTTATTGTTGTATGCAAATTATCGATGTAGGTACCATATGACTTTTTAATAATGAACTTTCTTTTTGTGTCAATGAAGGGGAAGCAAGCTATTTATTTTCACTGTGCTTATTGCTTTTTTTCTCAACTTTTGTTTTTTCCCTAATTTTTAGGTTTAGAAGATTTACAAAGAACAATAGAATTATGATGCTAAGAAGGAGAGGAAGATGAACCTTAAATTTACTGTCTTCTTTTTCTATACATGACCTATACAGATGAATTCACATTCTTTAAAAATTATGGACATAGAGGGGCGCTTTCCAAGATGTATTATAGGAAAGAAGAGCAAAATAACAAGTTGATAGTTAGTATGTTATACATTGGCTTTTAGGAGAATTTGTATATGATATTCTAAATTTTTATTTGATTAAAATTTGATTTTAACTATACATGTCATATGATCATACATTATAGGCATTTTTCTTACTTATCAGAACTACTTATTGGTATTTATTATTGCAAATTGTTGAATAATGTTGAAAGATATTGAAAATTATTGAAAGTTACATAATGTGATTGAATGATGTGGGCTAATTGTATCCCAAATTCCCTGTGATGGTTCGGTTGCTCTTTGCTATTTCGGAAGATGATACGCTCCTACATTATGGGTCATTATGTGGCCTAATTAATGGTGATTGTTGATCTCCTTTATGAAGAGTTGCTATTGGGGTTCATCTCCTATAAATTGGGTTGATTTGTGTGGCATCTTTAATGGGCAATTTTGCTAGCATTTGTGTGGCGATTTTCTCCTACCGTGAGGTGTCTTTCAGCCTCGATGCATGACTTGACCTACTGAGAGATTTTCACCATTCTTTCCCTCATTTCTAATCCGTTTTTCTATTTGAAAGTTTTTTATGAGAGAGTTTTGTTATGAGATTGTTATGTCCTTGATCTTGTTGTTGCTTGTCCGCCCCTTGAGATCAATTTCTTTTTCTTCCGTATTGGTCTCACTATTCTTGTACACTCCTTGAAATCTATTTTGTACTCTCACCTATGTAGTGGTTTTATACTGTTTTACAACATTGGTTTTATCCCGATTTGGATTTCTATGTAAAAATCTTGTATGCCCATTGCCTTGATCTTAATCTTGCTTAATATTCTTGAATATCAACATCTTTCACATACACTACGCTCAATTTCAATAATTATTCCTAACAAGTGGTATCAAAGTCAGAGTCATGTAATCCGAGTTTCGAGCATTTGCATCAAGGATGTGTCCAATTGATGTTGAGAAGTTTGATGTCATGGTAAGATCAACCTTTCCATTCTTCCTAAATTTGATTAACCCAAACATTCACTTTTAAGCCCTGGTGATGCACCTATGTGGCCCAAGAAATTATGATAAGCCTCGGCTATTGCTCTTTCATATGACTTTGTGATTGGCCTAAAGAATTCAACCAATCTTCAATGTTTATGTGTTGCCCAGGAGGATTTAACCTATCTTCAATGATTCAGTTACTCTTGCTGTTTCTGAAGATGATAAGTTCCTTCATTATGCATCATTATGTGAACTGATTTATTATGGTGACCATTGATATCCTTATAGAGAATTACCATTTGGGTCCATCTCCTATAAATTGGGTTGGTTTGTGTGGCATTTTTAGCGAGAAATATTGCTAGCATTTGTGAGGCGATTTTCTCCCACTATGAGATGTCTTTCGGCCTCTAGGCACTGCTTGATCTATTGTGAGATTTACATAATTCTCTCCTATTTCTATTTTCTGTGGGTAGGGTTTTCTGTAAAGGCAAGGTTGGCCACATCTAGATCTCCCTAGACCTTACGAAAGTGGGACATACACTGGGAAGTGGTGGTGGTGGTGTTGTTTCTGTCATTTCTATTCCTTTTCTATTATATAGTATTTATCAAAGAGTTTTATTATGAGATTGTTATCTCGTCGATCCGGTTGTTCAAGAGGATTTTCAGCACCATTTGTTCACTACCTGTGTCACGAGGGTGACCAGCAAGTGTCACAGAGTACCCATGCTATTGGCCCCGTCGGTAGCAGCTTATGACTCTTCATTTGCTTTGGATTTGAAGAGTCTTTCAATCTTTTTTTTTTCCGGCAAATTAAGAGAGCACCAAAGGAAATTTTTTGAGAGCTTTTGAGGGTAGATAAAATTCATCATATTCATCAATCAATTTTATCCACTATTCTCTTGATTTGTGAGAGAGTGTGTTTATGACGTTTTATAATCTCATTTTGTTGATCTCTTTTCTAAGCACATCACTTTCAGATCATTCTTATACTCTCTCATCTCTATAGCGGATTTGCTAGCTCCCAGAATTCTATCCAAGGGGGCTTGTCGGTTTAATTATGTCCCAAATTCCCTATGTTGGTTCAGTTACTCTTTACTGTTTCAGAAGATGATACGTTCCCTCATTATGCATCATTATGTGGACTGATTTATGATGGTGACCATTGATCTCCTTATAGAGAATTGCCATTTGGGTCCATCTCCTATAAATTGGGTTGGTTTGTGTGGTACCTTTAGTGAGTAATATTGTTAGCATTTATGGGGTGATTTTCTCCTACCATGAGGTGTCTTTTGGCCTCTAAGCACTACTTGAGCTATTGCAAGATTTACATAATTCTTTCTCTCAATTCTATTCTCTATGGGTTGGGATCACTGTAGAGGTAGGATTACCTATATCTAGATCTCCCTAAACTTCTTGAAAGTGGGACCTACACTGAGAGGTGGTGGTGGTGTTGTTTCTTTCATCTCTATTCCTTTTCTTTTACAGACTATTTAGAAGAGAGTTTTGTTATGAGATTGTTATCTCCTTGATCCGATTGTTGCTTATTAGCTCCCTGAAATCGGTTTCTTTCTTTTGTATTGATCTCGCTGTTCTTTATGCTATTGATATCTATTTTGTACCCTCACTTATATAGTGGATTTTGTACGGTCTTATGGCTCATAATTTTCTCCCAATTTCATTTTACACGTAAAAATTTTGTGTGCCCATTGTTTCGGTCTTGATCTTGCTTAGTATTCTTCAATATGTACATCTTTTACACCTTAGCATACACTACACTCGATTTAAATCATTATTTTTCCTAATAATGGTATAAGAGTCGGTGTCATCTGATCCGGGTTTTGAGTGTTTGGGTAAAGGATGTTTCCCATTGAGATCGAGCAGTTTGATGTCATGGTAAGATCAACTTTGTCATTCTTACTGAAATTTAATTGACCCAAACGTTCATTTTCAAGCCCTGGTCATGCATCTACATGGCCTAAGAAATCATCATAAGTCGCGTTATTGCTCTTTCACATGGCTTCATGATTGGTCTAATGAATTCAGTGCATTTTCATTGTTTGTGTGGTGCCCAAGTATAGATGATGATGGGTTGGGTCCACTGGACGTAGACCCATTTAATTTTTTTGGACCTAGACCTAGACCCATTAGGTATGAAAATATGGGACACAGACTCAGATCTTGTGGGTCTGATGGATTCAAGAGTCGTAAATGGGTCCTAACTATTTTTCATATTAAAGATTTTTTTTTGCATCTCAACATGAATTACCACATTCTATAGACAAATAATTCATAACTAGGCATTCTTACTTACGTGTTATATGCCAAAAATAATATCTTATTAGAAACCACGAAGATACAATCAATCAAATTTTAAACAAACATAACAAAATAGTTTTTCTTCTGGGACCGTTGCAAGCAAAGTGACTTTAGAGTTTACTAGTTTAAACTTATTTTAGCCAATTGACTTTGCCATATTTTTTTTAAAAAAAATATAATGGGCCTTAAGCGAGTCTTGAGTTGAGTATGGGTTTGAATTTTTCAGACCCAAACCCATACTTAACCAATGTCTCTTGGACTTAAACCCATTTAAGATCCATCCAGTCTCATTTAATTGGACCCAAATCCTCTAATTTAGGTTGGATTAGATGGGTTTAGGTATCGTCCAGGACCCACTGTCATCCCTATGTCCAAGAGGACTTTCAGCACCATTTATTCATTGCCCGTGTCATGAGGTCAACTAGCAAGTGTCACAAAGTGCCTGTGTTATTGGCCATGCTTATTGCAACTTGTGACTCTTCATTTGCTTTGCTTTGATCGAATAAGTGTTTCAATTTTTTTTTTCTTTAGGGCATTTGAGAGAGCATCAAGGTGAATTTTTTGGAAGCTTTTGAGTGCAGATAAAATCCATCATATCTATCCATCAATTTTATCCACTATTTTCTTGATTTGTGAGAGTGTGTTTGTGAGATTTTATAATTTTGCTTTGTTTATTTCTTTCTATGCACGTTGCTTTCAGATCATTCTTACACTCTCTCATCTCTATGGTGGGTTTGTGAGCTCCATGAAATTGGTCCAAGTGGGGTTTGTTAAGTTAATTGTGTCACAAATTCATCATTGCTCTTTGCGACTTTGGAAGATTATACGTTTATACGTTTCTTCATTATGGGTCATTATGTGGACTAATTTATGGTGACTGTTGATCTCCTTTATAAAGAGTTACCCTTTGGTTCATCTCCTATAAATTGGGTAGATTTGCATGGCATCTTTAGTGGGCAATTTTGCCAACATTTGTGTGAAGGTTTCCTGCCACCATGAGGTGCCTTTCGCCTTTAGGCACCACTTGAGCTATTAAGAGATTTTCATAATTCTTTCTCTCATTTCTATTACACTTTTCTATTAGAGAGTTTTTATGAGAAATTTTTGTTGTGGGGTTGTTATCGCTTTCATCTCATTGTTGCTTATTAGCCTCTTGAGGTCAGTTTCTATCCTTTGTATTGGATCTCGTTATTCTTGTACGGTCCTTGAAATCTATTTTGTACTCCCACCTATATAGTGTTTTTGTGTTGTCCTGCCACTTATGGTTTTCGGCCGATTTAGATTTTCACATAAAAATCTTGTGCGCCCATTATATGGTCTTGATCTTGCTTAATATTTTTGAATATCCACTTCTTTAATGCTTTTGCATGCACTACGCTCAATTTTCATCCTTATTTTTCCTAATAAGTGGTTATCATTATTTCACATCTTAAAGTTAGTGAAGTTCTGAGTGGATAAATAAAAATATAATTAAATATTTTCAATAGACAATTATTAGTAGTGCTAAACTAAAAATTGTTGAAATTGATAAAATTTGCCAAATGGTTCAGATTGACGTTAAATGATGTTGAATGTTAATGACAAGCATTTGCGATGAATTGAAAATGACCTGAGTTACTCAAAGTTGTTGAAAGTTACTAAATGTTGTTAATCAACGTTAAATAATGCTAAATCATGTCACATCTTGTTGACACATACTTATAATAAGTTGAAGAACATTGCCTTAAAAGTAGATCTCAATTAATTCTATTTAAAAAAAAAATTGAAACATTTAGGGATTGAACCAATTGTGACCATAACTTTCCATCGAATGACTATGATTAGTGAAAGAAGCATTTCACTAACATACAAATTAAATCAACTTTTCTTTTTTGCTTTCCCTCTTCTGTTTGTTTTTTTTAGGGGGGTAGATCACCCTTTCCTATCTTTATTATATAAATGTAAAAATGGGTGAGCTATTCATAGTTGAGGAAATAGGAAACCCTTAATTTTGGTGCAATCCCGCCAAAAATACACCTCTCTAACTAATTTAAATTTTAAAATGTTTGATATGACTTCTCCCATCCACATCTAAGAACTGTGAAATCTTTATTATATGGGAGTGAATTTCGGAGTTAAAGCTTGTCAGTTATATCCCACGCCCCATGTCTCCCCGGACTTCAGTTTCTCTCTTTCTCTCTCTCTCTCCCCCCTCTCTCCTCTAGATTCCAGTTTCCTGTTCCC
>JAKOGI010000219.1:597500-600000 GCA_029747015.1 Carnegiea gigantea
AAAATGGTTATTGGATAACAGAAAACTCGAACCGAAATTATTGAGTATCCAAATTTCGATTATCTTTCGGTTCAAATATAGTTCACCATTTTGTCGATCCAAAATTTCAAGGACCCGAACCGAAATCTCTTTTGGTTTGAATCCCCGAACCATGAACACCCCTGACTATTTCCTTTGCCTTCTTTCTTTATTCTTTCTTTTTTTCCTTCTTTTTTTATTATTATTGTGGGGTCTCTTTCATCCATGACTTCTAATAATTTCATTGAAGCAAACTTTTAATCACAAGTGTCACAGTTAGAAAGGTTTTTATGAAGTAGGATGATTAGAGTTCCACAGATTCACAAGGGGCAAATTCATATATACTCTGAAGGGGCAAATTCTAAGGATGTACACAGATTTTGAATTTTGACGTAAAATTGTACTCACTATGAATTTCACTCTCAAACAACATAATCAACAACTCGATATGAAGAGAAAGGTGCACATTAAGTTCTTGAGAGAAAAATTTACTCATACAACTACTATTAAACTGTGTAATCTAATTAACGTTATTTTAACATCTGTAAAATCATCTTATTTTAACAATTTACACAAATTAATATGCTATATACTAGTTATTATAACGTACTTTTTTTTGGTGCAAATATAATGCCGTACTTTGCGAAGTTAGTTTTATTTTTATTTTTTAAATTGTTTGTCACCTTGTCTGGTTGAACCTAGACTTAGTATCCATCAAAATATCACTGACAATTTGAACTTTTAAATATAATATGCAGTTACATATTTATAAAAATCAATCTCTCGTATATCACTGTGATATGTATATATTTATAAAAGTACGACTGTGTAATGGTCCGAATCTAAGATTTATGCTAATTACTCCAAATTATCCTAATCACAAATTAATTAAGTAGGGCTCCGCATTTCAATTTACCATTTTATGTATATGTATATATGTATTTGTATATCGCAAGTTGAAATGACGATGTGGCTTCAAAATGGATCTGGTTATTCTCCTAAATCATTCATTCAAATGCGAATAAATATTTGATTGCCCGCTGAATAAAAATTAGCCTAATTATCAAAGGGCTAATTTGAAAAACGATAATGATAATAATATACGAATAAATATAGTAACAATATAACAATAATAAAAAGGGCAAGTTATGTATATAAAAGAAGGAGTTAATAATTAAGAATAAAAATGTTTTCTCCCAAATTTACATCCAAAAGATGTAAAGTTTAATTTATTAATCCTAGCCAAAAATACTAATTCAATTTTCCATATATATGTATGTGTAATGGATGGAAATAAAAACAAAATAAAATCAGACAAAGATAAGAGAGACAGACTAAGATAAATTTGAGAAAAATCTAGAAAAGAGTTAGCTGTCCAAAAATTAAAGGGAGGAAAAAAAAAGAAAAAGGGAAAAAAACAAATTTTAAAACAACAATTAAACCCCTTTTATTTTTGTTCTTCTTGTTCTTCACTAGCCCGTGCCCCTGTTTTTGCTGCCCACAACAGACCCCCCTTCCCCTGTCCTGCCGCGTGAGCCCGACGACTGCCCAGTCAATTTCGCCACCGGCCATCACATGTGACCGCCACCGCTCCTTTTCCGGCCGCTTGCCACAGCTAGGGACACCATTCTAGCCGATTCCCTCTCCTCCTTGTGTGTGTTTGAGTGGTTGAGAGGTGAAAGCCCTAACCTCTTTGATTCAATTTTTGATGTTTTGTATCTAAAATTTTGTAGTAAATGGTATTTTTAGCTTTAGTGTGTATCAGTTTATCAATTTCTTGAATTAGTTTGAAGGTTTGGATTGAGTTGCTTGTTGGGAAGAATTGGGAAGTAGTGTGATGAGTGAGGGTTTGAATATTATGATTGAATTTTATTTAATTATGATGCTTTGATGATATTTAGACTAGTTTCATGAATAATTGAAGGAAATTTGTAGATTATATATATATATATATATATATATATATATATATATATATATATATATATATATATATATGGGATATGTGTGTTATGTTTTAATTATGGGTTGGCGATTAGGGTTGTGATTAGGATGAAAAATTAAGCTCACTATGTTGCTTTAATGGTGTTTAGATCAATTGTAACTAATATTTGGATGAAGTTAATGTGTTATACATATGTTGGAGGCATATGTGTTGCCGTAAATATGGTGATTAGGATTTATGGCTTGAATGACATTCGAGTTGAGTATGTGGATTATGAGTGCTTAAATGAGTTAAGTGATGGTTTAATAGAAAAATATGTGTATATATGTATAAGGTTAATGTGTGTGTATGTGTTGATCATGGCTTGGTGATTTGGGTTGAAATTGGAATAAAGGTATAAGCTTGGTTGTGGTTTATTTGATGGTTTAAGTGAATTATAATGAATATTTGAATGAAATTAATGGGAATTGATGTTAAAAATTTGTATATTGGGTGCGTGTGCTTGTCATGAGTTGGTAATTGGGATTTAGATGTTGG
>JAKOGI010000219.1:602500-640000 GCA_029747015.1 Carnegiea gigantea
CACCATCTGTTCATTCAATTAGTATACATTGTTCATTTAAGGTCAAGCAAATCTAGCTCATAGAATGTAGATGCATATAGCTAATACGTGGATATTGAAGTATGAATTATCATAGATGAATTGAACCATATATTCGTACAATCAATTTTATTTACAAAAATAAAACAACAAATCTTATTTTGATAATGTCACTCAAAACAACGTACATATTCAATTTTTGCATATACTAGATTATAGGCATTCTATTCTTAACATATATTCTTAAACACCACAAACATCGTAAATTATTACGTACAATCGGATGGACAACTCAATTGTCCACCCGGGCCCACCAACAGCGATTTTGAGTCATCCAACTGTCGAGCCCTAGGCTTTTTTTTAAAAAAACTTCATTCTCTGCAATTTTTTAAAATCGCGGTTTTCATTCTCCCCATTGTTCGATTGCTATTCGATGCTTCGATTGCTATTCGCTGCTTCGATTGCTTTAATGTTCAGCAATTATTGAATGGCTGGGTTTGATCTTGACATCGCTATTGATATTGAATCTTCATAAAAAGGGAATTGTTCGTCAAGTTTGATAGTGCTTTTTCGATCTCTATTTTTATTTTTGGGATTGGAAGTTGTGTTCATTAGTTTTGCGTTTTGATGGGTTAATTTCGAGATTTTTGAACTGGATTGCATTATGTAAATTTTTGTTTGCGATATATGGGAAATGATAGCTCACCGTTATGAGTTATGTGCTCACTAAATATAGTCGTTGGCTCACTAAAGGTATACATTTAGCTCACTATAAAAAATATGTTACCCTGTGCTGTAGAGCAGTTTTTGCTCACTAAAAGAAACATTTGGTTCACTAAGATTGATCTGTATGCTCACCGATATTGCATTATAGCTCACCACAAATGTTATGCTTGTTTTTCCAGATGATATTTTCATTGTTGCTATGTACATATGAGAAACAACAGCTCACCAATATGAGCTATGTGCTCACTAAATATAGTCGTTGGCTTACTAAAGAAATACATTTAGCTCACTTGTATTGAGCTTGTATTCAGCAATCATAAATCAGTTCTCTGCTCACCAAATATAATCACTATAATTAATCTTATACATAACAGGGAAAACAATAGCTCACTATAAAAAATCTGTTGCCTTGCACCACAGAGCATTTCTGCTCACTAACACAAGCGTTTGGCTCACTAGAATGAAGATTGTGCTCACCAATTATGCGTTATAACTCACCACAAAAATTATGTTGTTTTTGCAGATGATACTTCATTTTTCATATCTACATTAGATCGTTCTGTTGCTGAGGCTGTTGATGTTGATTATTATGTTAAAATTTTGTGTAATCCTACTGGTATTTCAAAAGGTAAAGTCGTATTTGTAAGCTATATAATATATTTAATGAGCAATACAATATTAGTAAGAAATATTTATATTATCTTTTATTATGACATAAGCGCATTCGTATTATACATATTTAGTTAGTATAATACAAATATAGTCCAACTCACTAAAAGTATATCATAGCTCACTAAATATAAGTCATAGCTCACTAAAAGACGAATATATCACACCTTAGAATATGAACAAAAAAGTATATGTGCTAACTAAAATTATTTGCTCACTCATTTTTTAATTATAAATGATTAGTATTCCACGCTAAATCATATTGGTCATAAAATATATTTTATAACTCACCAAATATCTATTATAGCTCACTAAATAAATAGCATAGCTCACTAAAAAGAATAGTATAAATAGCCAGCAAATAATATTGTGAAGTTCTTGGGTTATGTTACAGTTCAATCATTTTTTACTATGCCATAAGGGTGTTTGTATTATGTTTTGTGAGTATAATAGAAATATAGTGAATTAATTAAATATAGTCCAACTCACTAAATATATGTCATAGCTCACTAAATATATGCCATAGCTCACTAAATATATGACATAACTCACTAAAAAAATATAGACAATTAGAATATAATTTAGTGAGTTTCACATGCACAATAACACTTTTTTTTAGTACAATAGCACATTTTAATAAGTTACATAGTATTTTTACTAAGTGAAACCTAGGATAAATAAGATGCATTGATTTGATCTATCCGCTTACTAAAAGTATATATTAGCTCACTAAAACTGTATCTCAGCTCACTAAGTATTGCAGTGAGCTATACATTTTTAGTAAACTGAAATTCGACTGTACAATTGGTTCTATACAATCGATTGTATGATATACCAACTTAGTAAATAAATATCATAGCTCACCAAAAACAATATAGACAATTAGAATATAGTTAGTGAGTTTCAGATTCATAATAACACTTTTTTAGTGCAATAGCACATTTAATAAGTTATATAGTATTTTTACTAAGTGAAACTTAGGTACATAACATACATTAGTTTCGGTATGTCTACTCACTAAAAATACGTATTACCTCACTAAAACTGTATCTCAACTCACTAAAATATTTTAGTGAGCTATACATTATTTTTAGTAAGCGAAATTGGACACATAGCGGCATATTTTAGTGAGCTATAGGGCATTTTTAGTGAGCCGAAATCCGGTGGTTTTCTCTGTGTTTTGTACGTAGGGGGAATTTATGGGCCCGGTTGTACAATTGCATTTGTACAACCGGGTGGACGATATAACAACTGCACAAACATAGTTAGTTTAGGCGATTCAAAATTACTTTTTTAATTGACTTCAAGTTGATGATGGAATATGATGTGATTTCTTATTTGACAATAAATTCTGTTTTTCTTAAACAAAAGTCTTAAGTTCAAGTCATAAATGGAGAACATCATGTTTGGAGAGCTACAACATTTAGAAGGAAAAGTCTAAGAGATTCCATTTTTGTGCAAACAAACATTTGAAATCAGCATAATTCAACATAATTCAATACAATTTAGGACCATTTATCACTTATAAAAAGTACTTACATATTAGGTTGAGAATAAATCCAAACATCTAATTCTTTATTGATAATTAAACTTATTTTACTAATGATGTAAATAAGCTCATTATTGTAATTGTAAATTAGTCCATTAAATGTTGAAAAAATTATTACATTACGTACCTCAATAAAATGTTTCATACTATTGCTTATAATTTTTATATGAATATTATTGTAACTATAAAATGGTTATTATTTTGAGGAAAAACTATAGCGTTATCATTAATTTTCTAAAATTGCGTAATCATTTTGAGAACCTAACTGAAATTTACACACATTTTTTTAAAAAAAGAATATTTGTAATAAAAAATTAATTATTTTACTAACAACTTTTCACTCCAATTTATATTGGGTATCTATCACAAGATAAATAAATATGCATTTTGCAATAGCTTGTATCGGGTTTCTACACATTTAAAGAACTTTATAAATATATTATTGGCTTAGTTACAATTATATATCAACCTATTCAATACAATTCAATATGATTCAGCATATTTCAGCAATACATACTAACTCTTACTTATTATAAGTTTAAAAGAACATACACATAGAAATTAGGATTAGAAATAATATGAAATAGCAGTGTGACTTTGACCCTTTATAATGGAGACTAAGGCTGGAACAATTATAATTGGAAAAAAAATACTATTTCAACTGAATTTCTCAAACTAAACTTAATACTAAAATTATCGAATTGAAACTATTTAAAACCCAAAGAAATGATTGGAAAAAAAAAAAAGAAGAAGTAAGCCCTAAAGTGAAACTTGTGTTCTCTGTGGTATGTGGATATGGTCCACACCAAACATGACTGAAATTAATATTCTCCAAGTCCGGCTTCAATGAGTTGTCATCTATTTGACCTTTTCTGTCATGCAGACTTTATTGCTTTGTCAACCACAATAAATAAAAATAACAAATTCCACTTGGCAGAAGGGAAAAAGAAGCCTGGAATCATCAAAACGAAACTTATGAAAGCCCAACAACATAGAAACCAACAAGTGACTGAGTAGGCATAAAATCCATGACTTTAGCTAGACGATTTCGTTCATCACCTACATAGATGGAAACCTCTGTAGCTTTGGTTGCTGCTGTAGGCACTAAAAATTTATTCGTGTCGTATCAAAATTAAATTAAATTAGTTAATTGGGCTAACCCTTTTAATTAATTTGATCAAGCTCAAAGATTTACAAGTCAAGCTCAAAAGCCTCAGAAGTCAAGCCCAAAGATGAAGCCTAGATGACTCCCAAGTCCAAGCTCAATCAAAATTCGAGTTAAAGCCCAAATCGAGGCTCAAGACGACTACCAAATTAAGTTACGACCTAAACCCTGAGCGACATTCAAGTCATGGCGCGGTCAAAGTCGAAATCAAAGTCAAAGTCAAAGTCAAAGTCAAAGTCAAAGGTCAAAACCTACATCAACTCACAAGTCAAACGTCAAAAAAACGACTCTCAAGTCAACGTCCGGTCAAAGTTCGAGGTAACTTCCAAGTCAATACTCTGTTTAAAACCGGGAGACTCCCAAGTCAAAGTCAAAGTCAAACAAACAAAAGTCAAAATAGTCTAGGGTAAAGCCTGATTAAAAGGTCCGAAACCTAGGTCAAAGCCCAAAACCCAGATCAAGGCCTGTCTTGACTTTCAAGGGAGATGCTTTCCTATAAACAGGTCCCTACCCCTCTTTATTCGAGGTTGGAAAATCCATCCTTGAGAGAGAAAGAATCAGAGAAATTTGTATTCAATAGAGATTGTACCCAATTCAAATCTATTGAATCTATATAAAAATTCAATCTTTGTAATTTGCAATTACAAATTTGGCACGCCTGGTGGGACGCCTCTACCTCTCATCTCTTTCTCTTAAAAAATCAAGACTTTCAAGTCACAAGCACATCATCTTCAACGGAGATATGGCTACAAAGAATGTCGCCGTGCAACCTTCGAAGAAGAAGAACATGGGATCTTTCTCTCTTAGATCCTGTGAAGCGAGCGTCACTTCTAGCAAGCGCGCTCATACAATGAAGACCAGAAGCATGGCAAAAGCTGCTCCGTCGACTGCTGCCAACCAGACTGTGTCACCCACCTCCAAATTCCAAGACTCAAAGACGCAACACAAGGCGTCGTCCTGGGTGGATGAAATTCAAAAACTTAGTCATCAATGTCCAGTCTGCAAGGTTGAAGGGTACTATAGTAGTGCCTCATCTTCGCCCTCACCGAAAGGGGCGCGCATGTCAGAGATTGAAGCTGAATCTTCCGACACTGCCATTATGCCAGTCAGGATGACACGAGCTGCTAACCTTGAAGAGCAGCTGGCAAGTATGAAGGCTACCTTGGATAGGCTCTCTAAAGAGAGCGCAGAGAAGGACGCCCAAATCAAGCGCCAGAACGACCAGATTGCTGAACTAACAAAGAGGCTGGAAAAGAAGTTCTCTGAAGCTTCTAACAAGGATTCGGGCGCTGAAGTCTCTGACAAAGAGTCATATCACAGCGAGGAATCTGACACTGACCGCAAAGCTAAGAAGGACTGCTCCTTAGGCTCAATGTCGGTTGAGCAGATTCAGAACTTGACAGCAAATGCAGTCAAGGCTCAGCTAGAAGAAGGGTCTCACAAGATCCACTTATACACAAAGCCCTATACAAAGAGGATTGCCCCATGGCTATCAGCCTCCCAAGTTCAACCAGTTCGATGGCAAGGGAAACCCTAAACAGCATGTAGCACACTTCATTGAGACGTGCAGTAATGCTGGCACAGAGAGAGACCGACAAGTGAAGCACTTTATCCGTACTCTAAAAGGTATTGCGTTCGACTGGTATACAGACTTGGAACCCGAGTCCATTGATAACTGGGAACAAATGGAGCAAGAGTTCCTCAATAGGTTCTACAGCACTCAGCGCGTTGTCAGCATGACTGAGCTGACAAACACAAAACAGTGGAAGGACGAGCCAGTTCTTGACTATATCAACCGCTGGCGCGCACTAAGCCTCGAGTGCAAGGATCGGTTGTCTGAAGCCTCCGCCGCCGAAATGTGCACCAAGGCATGCACTGGAACTTGTTGTACGTCCTACAAATGAGCAAACTTAGGACCTTTCAAGAATTGGCGACCAAGGTGCATGGCATGGAGGTGACAATAGCTAGCCGTCGCGCTAACTCCTTCTATTATATTGAATCAAAAAGGGATAAGGTTGAATTCGAGAAAAATGTCAATTTTTCTAAGGGCACGACCAAAGAAGCGATGTCCACCTCTACAAGTCAGCCAATTCGCATTATGAAAAAGCTAAAACTAGGGGGTAAGAAGAGGTCGTCGTTCAAAGTTGTGACAAATAAGCATCCCACATTGAAAGGACTTCAAGAAAAGAAGTATTCGTTTCCTGACTCATATTTGTCAGGCATGCTAGATGATTTACTCAAAAAAGGTATCATCGAATTGCCCGAGCCAAAGCGCCTAGAAAAAGTTGGGAGGACCGCCGACCCTAAATACTATCGATACCATAGAATCGCTAGTCACCCCCTTGAAAAGTGCGTTACACTCAAGGAACGCATCATGCGACTGGCTGAAGAAGGAAGAATCATTTTAGATTTGGATGAAACAGCATAAGTTAGCCACGTCACAGTGCAAGAGGCTGATGAGTCAGATTCTGAAATAGATTATGCTGAAGTACTAGAGGGCTCAAGAGAATGCTTTATAAAAAGCTTCTTTGATAGTGTGGTTGTCTACCCAATCTCATGTTTCGAAATTGACGACGATGAAACAAATGAAAAGCTGAATGTCCCTCCTGAAGAAAGTGGTGATGGCAGCATCCAACCACAACAACAATGGAAAGAAAAGAATGAGAAGACAATTTCAGACTCATCCGTCAAGCAAACAAATATCACGGCAAATTCTGTGGCTCCAGTCTTCGAATGTATAAATCCTCAAAGTGCAACCATGGTTGAACGCAAGCTCAATGAAGCAAGCTGGTGCGTTTTGAAAGAAAAGGGTGTGCTTCCAGTTCATAGGGCGAACCTAAGCAAATTAACCAAGGTTTCTCTCCCTGGTTTTGTTGCCTCTTCTAAAAGCTCGCTCCAAGAAGAAAGTGAGTTGTCAAAGATGCACACCAGCAATGAGTGTGATCCTAATGCGCACAAGTTAGTGAAGAGGTCCAGCCATGATTTCAGCCAACCAACATCTTTGGGGCATGTGATCAAAGGCAAGCCCTACAAACTTGACAGCACGCAAAGGGTCATATAAGGTCAAGGGGGCAACGTCGCAACGCCTAAAGTTGGTCTTAGTTACGTACCGCCCCAGCCTGTGAGGATTTCAGGAAGACGTAAGGAAAAGCAAGCCCTCGCGCAATATATTACAGCTGAAGAAGTTGATGACAATGAGGGTGAAAATGCCAAGACCAACCCTAAAACGACGGTGTTCGACAAGTTACAGCCGTCAATGTCGCGCCAATGCCCTTTTGTGTTTAGAAGAATTGGAAAGGATAAAATCTCGAAACCCTCTGTCTTCCATAGGTTGAAGAAGGATGAGCAACCTAAACCCTTGGTCTTCGCTAGAATCAAGATAGGCGAGACGCCATTAAGCGCACCACCCTCACAAAAAAGAGATTCAGCGTTCAGCCGCCTCGGCAAAACAAATGAAGTCCAAAGTTCAATTCCTTCACGTATGAAGCGTGTTTCCGCTTTGGATGTGAAGGTGGATGATTCGCTGAAAGTAAAGTGGTGCGTTCGAATTCTCACTCGCCAAGGGGCTAAGGCCAGTTCAAAAGAAAGAACTAAGGAGCAAGCTTTTTCTAACCGCGATGCGAGCCAAGAGGTCGACGCCCTTCCTTGAAGAAATGCTGGACCAGCTCCTGGGCAAGAGCTTAAACTGTTCACCACAAAAAAACAAAAAAAAACCCAAAGTTCACGCACAATCAAAAAAGAAGACTCCCAAACAAGAGACTAAACTGTTCGCACATTCAAAAAAGAAGACTCCCGAACTGTAACACCCCGAATTTTTTTTAGTTACTAATTTTGATTCAAGTGTGAATTCTTGATTAATGTGTATGTATTTTATGTGATTTATTTTAGATACATATGTGTTTTAAGTTAATATGATTGTGGTTTAGGAATAATTTGTTGAATGAGTATACTACTAAGGCTTTGTTTCAAAAAAAAAAAAAAAAAAGAGAAAGAGAAAGGAAGGAAGAGTTAAAAAAAGGGGGGGGGCTTGACCAAAAAAAAAGGAAAAAGAAAAGGAAATTGGGGAAGGGGGGTTTTATGTGAACTTTGGGGGAGGCTCTCTGTTTTTACTTTTTTCAACACAAACACACACCACACACGCAGAGGGTCGAGAGGAGAGAGAAGAAGAAGAGAGGAAGAATAGAAGGAGGAGAAGAAGCAGAAGAAGAAGAAGGTGAGTAATTCTTACTCTTCTTCAACCTAAAATTGATTAGGGCAAGAAGAATTCGAAAACCTAGGGTTCGAATATGAGAAATCAAGCGAAAATTGAGGTATGAATTTGATATTTTTAGGGTTTGATAGAGGAGAAAACAACCTTCGATTGATAGAAACTCACCCCTAAAGTTGTTTGTTTAATTGTGCTTTTTGGATTGATTAGGGGCTTGTGACTTGTTGGGTATGTTGTGAATTCATCCCATTACATGTTAAATGATGGATTTTTGGGTTGATTGATTGTATTCAAAGAACAAAATGGAAGAAAGCTAGATTGAAATTTCGAATTTGTGCAGAGCTTGAGTACTCTTTGATTTTCTGGGAATCATTGGGTTTTTGAAAACTTCTGAAATGTTTACAGTACGTTACCTAGGATATTAGGCAACTTCTGGTAAATTTTCATGAATTTTAGATGTGTAGTTTGTAAGTTATGAATTTTTATTTGAATCTGCCCTGTTTTCAGTATGCAAATTCGGATGGTGTTTGGAATTACTGTGAGCTTTTGGGTTGGAGAAAAATTATGCAACTTTTACTGTAGAATAAACTGATGTCTAGAAGTATCCTGTAAATTTTCATGAATTTTGGATGTGTATTTTAGAAGTTATGAATTTTCGATTGAGACTGCCTTGTTTTGGTACCTGATTTCGGTTATTGTTTTAATTTGTTATGAAAGGTTTGCTTAGAGAAAAATTATCAAATTATTACTGTATATTCCTCATGATATGGGGTGTTTGTTGGTAAATTGTTGTGAATTTTGGTTGCGTATGCTAAAAGTTATAAATTTTGAGTTTAATTCACAGATTTTTGAGTATTTTGACTGACAGTTTGAATTTCTGGGAATGATTGGCCTGGGCAAAAATCATCATATTAATATGTTAGAATTTATATGTTATTTGTCAATTTCCTACAAAGTTTGGTGAAGATTGGATGTGTATGCTGTGAGTTATGAATTTTTGGAGTTAAAGTACCTTGCTTAGTATAATTATGGATTATTTATGTTTTTAATCTATAAATTAAATATGAAAAGGCCATTGTTGAGCTTCCTGAGAATTCTGATTGTGTGACGAAGTTTGGGAAAATTATGAAAAGCATTTTGAGTTGAATTATGTTATGTTTTGATTATGTTTTTGTTACAATTGTGCTTCTTTGAAATTAAAAATGTGATTATATGAATTATACGAATTTCTTAAGTTATGTTTTTGAGGAATGAGGTTTGTGTCTTGTCTGAGGCTATTACAGAGCGTTCTAGAGCTATGGCCATAGTAGTGACTGCCGTTATGTTCAGGTCGCCTAGTGGGAGAGGCTATAACCAATCCCCTGGGATATGAATGTCGACCTTATGTTTGTGTGTGAGCCATGTGGGTCCCTAGTGAGGAGGGTTTCGGCCTTAACTTACTAGGATATGAATGCGATTCCATAGTTTGTGTTGTGGGCAGTTCGCGTCCTTCAGAGCGTTGGGTGCCTGGTTGGGACTATATGAATGAGTTGCGGCTGGTCCACAATTGGTTGGTACCATATGTTTGCGCCGTAGCTGGGCCACCAGGATGTGTTTGTCACCCCTGCGTTGTGATGGTTCTTTGTGTGAGCCATGAGTTGATTTCCCCTAAACTAAAAGTTTTGCATTCAGTTAAGAATATGTGATGTGTTGTGAAATTGGTTTTGGATTGAATTTGGACTTAGTTATGATGTGGAAATCCTTTTGGATTTGAATTGGGCTTTGGATTTGGATTTGAAGGTTCTTTCAAAACACCTATGAGCTTGTGATTAACTTTAAGATACATATTATGTGTTTATGTGAATTTTTGAGATAAAGTTGATTTGATGTATGTGCCAATTATGGTTATGGCTGGCCGTTAGGTTGCTTAGCAGATTTTGCTTTCTTTTGGACTCTAGTGAGGACTATGAGCCCAAAGGACATGATTGGTATGGGACAATCATGGTTAGTTTAGTGAATAAACTAACAGCAGAGTTTGTTTAGGGATTTAAGTGAAAACGAAAATCCTTGAATCGTACCTGGTATGGGACAAGTACGACTGAGTTACTCTGATTGCCGTTCCATGACATAAATATGTTGTGTGTATGGAATGTATAAGTTTATTTTGGTTTTTAAAGCATATGAGTGTTCTTATGTCACCTTGTACATGCTATATGATATGTTCTGTCTATATATCATAAGATACGTGTACTGTGTGATTATGTGTGAATCGGTTAATGTGCAAAGTGTAACAATGGGGAAGGTAAGGGTTATTCACTAGGCTCGAGGAGCTCATGATCTCACCATTTTTCAGGTTTTGGAAACCAAAAGGGATCACAGGAGCATTAAGAGAACTTATTTGGACCTGGAGGGCTCGTTATATGTATATGTTATGGATTATGTTTAGTAAATACAGTCTTGTATTTTGATTCGGATATATGTGAGAACATTTTGTATATGGTTTAAGTATATATGCAATGTACGTTTTAGAATTACCGGCCCAAACTTTCGTTAGACTGTGATTAGAGCTTCCGCTTCTATCGATAAGTTAATTAAGATCATAAAGCCTTGTGGGCGCCCCTGACCTAGCGTCCATGGTGGTGACGCGCCCGCCGCCCCTTGGGCAGCGGCGGGGCATTACAGAATGGTATCAGAGCAAGCAACCTGCAACCCATAGGAATTATGTGCGTGTGTGCTTGCTTTAGTGCTTGTGAATGTGAAAACTATGTGTCTATGTGATCGGATATGTGCTTAACTGAATTATTTGTGCCTAACTTAGTGGTGGACCATATTCGAACAATCATTCAGCCTATTAACGTACCGGTAGTTGACTCGTTTAGATGGCTGCTGCAGGAAGTGGAGGGGGATCTGGTGATGGAGGGAGTAAAGCCGACCCTATGGTAGGGATTAATCTACTTAACAAGTTCCTTAAGTTGCAGCCTCCAAAGTTTAGAGGAACTGTGAATCCCTCTGAGTTAGGCGAGTGGATGAAGGAACTTGATAAAATCTTTAAGACAATGATGTGCCCTGAGGAGTACAAAGTAGGTTTGGCTACACATCTATTTAAGGGAGAAGCTGATTATTGGTGGGATTCCGCTAAGCCGAGTGGTGAAGAGGACAAAGCGAACCCACTAACTTGGGAAAAGCTTAAAGAAAGGATGAATGAACAGTATTATCCTAGAGATGTGCAGAGAGCTAAGGAAGTAGAGTTCTATAACTTAACGCAGGGTAAGATGACTGTAATGGAGTATGGTGCTAAGTTTACTGAACTAAGTTGATTTGGGAGACATTTGGTGGATACAGAGCAACGGAAAATTGATCGGTTCAAAGATGGTCTAGATATTGAAATTCGTAAAAGCTTATCATCGCAAGCATTTACTAAGTATCCGGACATATACCAACGAGCAATGCGAGTTGAGAAGGTTTTGGATGAAAGTAACGCGAAGAATGCAATTATTATAAGGAAACCAAGTGGGGGAAGCTCAGCTTCTGAGAAACAAAAGAACATTACTCAAGGAGAGCGAATGTCTAATCTAAGTGCTGATATGAAATATTGTGATTATTGTAAGAAAAGGCATGCTAGAACTGAATGTTATCGAGCGACGGGAAGTGCTTCAATTGTGGAAAATCGGGGCATATTGCTATCAATTGTCCTGAGCCGAATAAGAGATTACCAAGAAACGTCAAAAGACCCTTCTCAGATGAAAAAGGCATACTTCAGACACCAAACAAGAAGCCAGAATACGATAGGGGCAAAGGTTCCGCGGAGAGAATCTATGTCATGAAACCGCCTGAAAAAGGAGGTGGATTCCCATCTGAAGACTAGAAAAAGGTAAGTTTCGAGGACGAAACTTATTTTAAGGGGGGAAGGATGTAACACCCCGAATTTTTTTTTAGTTACTAATTTTGATTCAAGTGTGAATTCTTGATTAATGTGTATGTATTTTATGTGATTTATTTTAGATACATATGTGTTTTAAGTTAATATGATTATGGTTTAGGAATAATTTGTTGAATGAGTATACTACTAAGGCTTTATTTCAAAAAAAAAAAGAAAAAAGAGAAAGAGAAAGGAAGGAAGAGTTAAAAAAAAGGGGGGGCTTGACCAAAAAAAAGGGAAAAAGAAAAGGAAATTGGGGAAGGGGGGTTTTACGTGAACTTTGGGGGGGCTCTCTGTTTTTACTTTTTTCAACACAAACACACACCACACACGCAGAAGGTCGAGAGGAGAGAGAAGAAGAAGAGAGGAAGAATAGAAGGAGGAGAAGAAGCAGAAGAAGAAGAAGGCGAAGATTTCGATTTTGCTTTTGAATTGCGACTAAGGCGAGTAATTCTTACTCTTCTTCAACCTAAAATTGATTAGGGCAAGAAGAATTCGAAAACCTAGGGTTCGAATCTGAGAAATCAAGCGAAAATTAAAGTATGAATTTGATATTTTTAGGGTTTGATAGAGGAGAAAACAACCTTCGATTGATAGAAACTCACCCCTAAAGTTGTTTGTTTAATTGTGCTTTTTGGATTGATTAGGGGCTTGTGACTTGTTGGATATGTTGTGAATTCATCCAATTACATGTTAAATGATGGATTTTTGGGTTGATTGATTGTATTCAAAGAACAAAATGGAAGAAAGCTAGATTGAAATTTCGGATTTGTGCAGAGCTTGAGTACTCTTTGATTTTCTGGGAATCATTGGGTTTTTGAAAAATTCTGAAATTTTTACAGTACGTTACCTAGGATATTAGGCAACTTCTGGTAAATTTTCATGAATTTTAGATGTGTAGTTTGTAAGTTATGAATTTTTATTTGAATCTGCCCTGTTTTCAGTATGTAAATTCGGATGGTGTTTGGAATTACTGTGAGCTTTTGGGTTGGAGAAAAATTATGCAATTTTTACTGTAGAATAAACTGATGTCTAGAAGTATCCTGTAAATTTTCATGAATTTTGGATGTGTATTTTAGAAGTTATGAATTTTCGATTGAGACTGCCTTGTTTTGGTACCTGATTTCGGTTATTGTTTTAATTTGTTATGAAAGGTTTGCTTGGAGAAAAATTATCAAATTATTACTGTATATTCCTCATGATATGGGGTGTTTGTTGGTAAATTGTTGTGAATTTTGGTTGTGTATGCTAAAAGTTATGAATTTTGAGTTTAATTCACAGATTTTTGAGTATTTTGACTGACTGTTTGAATTTCTGGGAATGATTGGCCTGGGCAAAAATCATCATATTAATATGTTAGAATTTATATGTTATTTGTCAATTTCCTGCAAAGTTTGGTGAAGATTGGATGTGTATGCTGTGAGTTATGAATTTTTGGAGTTAAAGTACCTTGCTTAGTATAATTATGGATTATTTGTGTTTTTAATCCATAAATTAAATATGAAAAGGCCATTGTTGAGCTTCCTGAGAATTCTGATTGTGTGATGAAGTTTGGGAAAATTATGAAAAGCATTTTGAGTTGAATTATGTTATGTTTTGATTATGTTTTTGTTACAATTGTGGAATTCTTTGAAATTAAAAATGTGATTATATGAATTATACGAATTTCTTAAGTTATGTTTTTGGGGAATGAGGTTCATGTCTTGTCTGAGGCTATTACAGAGCGTTCTAGAGCTATGGCCATAGTAGTGACTGCCGTTATGTTCAGGTCGCCTAGTGGGAGAGGCTATAACCAATCCCCTGGGATATGAATGTCGACCTTATGTTTGTGTGTGAGCCATGTGGGTCCCTAGTGAGGAGGGTTTCGGCCTCAACTTACTAGGATATGAATGCGATTCCATGGTTTATGTTGTGGCAGTTCGCGTCCTTCAGAGCGTTGGGTGCCTGGTTGGGACTATATGAATGAGTTGCGGCTGGTCCACCATTGGTTGGTACCATATGTTTGAGCCGTAGCTGGGCCACCAGGATGTGTTTGTCACCCCTGCGTTGTGATGGTTCTTTGTGTGAGCCATGAGTTGATTTCCCCTAAACTAAAAGTTTTGCATTCAGTTAAGAATATGTGATGTGTTGTGAAATTGGTTTTGGATTGAATTTGGACTTAGTTATGATGTGGAAATCCTTTTGGATTTGAATTGGGCTTTGGATTTGGATTTGAAGGTTCTTTCAAAACACCTATGAGCTTGTGATTAACTTTAAGATACATATTATGTGTTTATGTGAATTTTTGAGATAAAGTTGATTTGATGTTTGTGCCAATTATGATTATGGGCTGTCCGTTAGGTTGCTTAGCTGATTTTGCTTTCTTTTGGACTCTAGTGAGGACTATGAGCTCAAAGGACATGATTGGTATGGGACAATCATGGTTAGTTTAGTGAATAAACTAACAGCAGAGTTTGTTTAGGGATTTAAGTGAAAACGAAAATCCTTGAATCGTACCTGGTATGGGACAAGTACGACTGAGTTACTCTGATTGCCGTTCCATGACATAAATATGTTGTGTGTATGGAATGTATAAGTTTATTTTGGTTTTTAAAGCATATGAGTGTTCTTATGTCACCTTGTACATGCTATATGATATGTTCTGTCTATATATCATAAGATACGTGTACTGTGTGATTATGTGTGAATCGGTTAATGTGCAAAGTGTAACAACGGGGAAGGTAAGGGTTATTCACTGGGCTCGAGGAGCTCATGATCTCATCATTTTTCAGGTTCTGGAAACCAAAAGGGATCACAGGAGCATTAAGAGAACTTATTTGGACCTGGAGGGCTCGTTATATGTATATGTTATGGATTATGTTTAGTAAATACAGTCTTGTATTTTGATTCGGATATATGTAAGGACATTTTGTATATGGTTTAAGTATATATGCAATGTATGTTTTAGAATTACCGGCCCGAACTTTCGTTAGACTGTGATTAGAGCTTCCGCTGCTATCGATAAGTTAATTAAGATCATAAATCCTTGTGGGCGCCCCTGACCTAGCGTCCACGGTGGTGACGCGCCCGCCGCTCCTCGGGCAGCGGCGGGGCGTTACACGAACAAGAGACTAAACTGTTCGCACATTCAAAAAAAGAAGACACCTGAACAAGAGGTTAAACTGTTCGCACATTCAAAAAAGAAGACTCCCAAACAAGAGGTTAAACTGTTCACACATTAAAAAAAAAAAAGACTCCGAAACAAGAGTCTAAACTGTTCACCTACATCAAGAAAATGCTAACTCCTGAGTAAGAGTATAAATTGTTCACTCAAGCCCCAAAAAAAAAAAAATGTACTGCTCCGGGACTACAAGAGTATAAACTGCAAACGGCAAAACAGATGAAAAAAGGATACTTAGTTGAACTACGTAACAACTTGATCTTGTGAGGAATTGTAAGTATCCATAAGTACGTAGACCGTTTCAGCAAATCACTAAGTGCAGTCCAACACATCACACCAAAAAAAAGGGGGGGCATAAAAGAGAAGAGGTCAAAGACATCACCTGTCTGCCGCACCAGCTACTCCTCGCTGCTTATACCACTTCCGTGCGTATCAGTTCCGTTCAATGCCCATAAGCCAAGCAGCGAACTGTATCGCAAGTGTGGTTCGTCAAGTCTTCATACCACTTCCATGCGTATCAGTTCCGTTCGAAGCCCATAAGCCAAGCTGCGAACTGTATCGCAAGTGTAGTTCTTCAAGTCTTCATACCACTTCCGTGCGTATCAAATCCGTTCAAGGCCCATAAGCCAAGCAGCGAACTGTATCGCAAGTGTGGTTCTTCAAGTTTTCACACCACTTTCGTGCGTATCAGTTTTGTTCAAGGCCCATAAGCCAAGCAACGAACTGTGTCGCAAGTGTGGTTCTTCAAGTCCTCATACCACTTTCGTGCATATCAGATCCATTCAAGGTCCACAAGCCAAGCAGCGAACTGTATCGTAAGTGTAGTTCTTCAAGTCTTCACACCACTTCCGTGCATATCAGTTCTGCTCGAGGCCCATAAGCCAAGCAGCGAACTGTATTGCAAGTGTGGCTCTTCAAGTCTTCACACCACTTCGGTGCATATCAGTTTCGTTCAAGGCTCATAAGCCAAGCAGCAAACTGTATCGCAAGTGTGGCTCTTCAAGTCTTCACACCATTTCCGTGCATATCAGTTCCGTTCAAGGCCCATAAGCCAAGCAGCGAACTGTGTCGCAAGTGTGGCTCTTCAAGTCTTCACACCACTTCTGTGCATATCAATTCCGTTCAAGGCCCATAAGCCAAGCAGTGAACTGTATCACAATTGTGGCTCTTCAAGTCTTCACACCACTTCCGTGCATATCTGTTCCGTTCAAGGCCCATAAGCCAAGCAGCGAACTGTATCGCAAGTGTAGCTCTTCAAGTCTGCACACAACTTCCATGCGTATCAGTTCCGTTCAAGGCCCATAAGCCGAGCAGCGAACTGTATCGCAAGTGTGGCTCTTCAAGTCTTCACACCACTTTCGTGCGTATCAGTTCCGTTCAAGGCTCATAAGCTAAGCAGCGAACTGTATTGCAAGTGTGGCTCTTCAAGTCTTCACACCACTTCGGTGCGTATCAGTTCCGTTCAAGGCCCATAAGCCAAGCAGCGAACTATATCGCAAGTGTGGCTCTTCAAGTCTTCACACCACTTCCGTGCGTATCAGTTCCGTTGAAGGCCCACAAGCCGAGCAGCGAACCGTATCGCAAGTGTTCTTCAAGTCTTCATACTACTTTCGTGCGTATCAGTTCCGTTCAAGGCCCTTGGCCAAGTAGCGAATCGTATCGTAAGTGGTTCTTTAAACAGCTTCTCAACCTGCACAGGCAATAGAACACAAAAAAGGGGGGTCTCGGCATTCCAAAAAAAAATGCGATCTACCAGCAAGTGAGCATAAGCGACAAAAAATGTCATCTTCTAGAAAGTGAGCACGATGTCGCGATATGCGAAAAAAATACGACATTAAATGAATGCGATATTACAACGACTCAGACAGACGTGAGAAGACTCATCAGTCTAATAAAAGGGCTTCCTATAGATTCATTTTAGCCAGAGTCGTAACTTTTATTACTCATGGTCATGCCAGAAAAAAAAAGAGCCGACAACTTGGACAACAAGAAATTTGAAGAACACACCCGGAGGCCTCGGGATGGTTTCATGCCAGATTTTCCAACAACATTTGGGAGATCACAAACACCCATGAACCCCCTTCAAAACCCAAATCCTCCTAATTCTCCCAAATCAAAACAAACCCAAATTCTCCAAAAAATAATCCTCATTGAAAACCCAAAATCAACATGTGCCAAATAAAAAATCTTTATGAATACAATGTTCTAGCAAGCATCTTGATGCAAATTTTCAGGGGCTTCCTTGATTTCTTTTAGCAAGCATCTTCAAGTCCTCCCAAGAAGCCCGTACACGGCAACAACACACCAACATGCAAACAGAGAAAAAAGAAGAAAAGTAAAGCAACACTTGGTTGAAATTTGGCAAAATCCTCCATTTCCAGGAAGCTGATCGAAGAAACAGAGGACTTCTTTTCTCTCTCTTCCTCACACATATGCCCGCAAAATCTCACAAATACCATGAAAAAGAAAAGAAAGCACACCACTTTCATGCCCATTTTCCTTTCATATTTCAGCCAAAAAAAAACCAGCAAAAAAAAAACTTCGAATCAATCTCTATGGTTACAGGGGGATAAGAGATCAAAACCTTCACCTCGCAAGTATGGCATGAACCCAACTCTTGTTGAGGAAATAAAGTACAGAAAAGGGGTTTGAGATTCTGGTTCTCTAGGTTAGCAGCAAGTTCCTGGGTGAAGCTTGGCATGTCCTGAATCTCGACCTCATGCCAACCTTTTCTCACCTTCACCTTCCATAGCCCTATCACGGTTGAGCATTTGGTGAAGCACCCACGCCAATCCCAAACTGAAACCAATGAAAAAAAAAAAGAGAGAGGAAGGAAAGTTGAAAAAAAAAAGGTGATGCCTTTGGTTACTACAATGGCCGAAAATGGTGACACCATGAAAAAGGAGATGAGCTTTCACTATACACCACAAGCCATTCAAACGGGGTGCTCTGATTCTGGGCTTTCAGTGTAACGGTGCTCTGGTGTGGGGCTTCGAAACCTCGGGTTTCGGCTGAAAAGAAGAAAGGTGAATAGTAGCATGGTAGCAGAATGAGGGGTTGTGCGCTCGGTTGCTATGTTTATAGGGGCTGAAATGTCGCAGGTGGGGATGAAGAAGAGGGCTGTGCAAGCTGCTTGGTGTTTTGGTGGCTGATTGAAGGAAGAAGATGAAGAATGAGGGTTCAGATGTCATGTGCTTTCCATGTGGTCAGTGTAATTAAGCATCTCCACGCCTGCCTGGGAACAAAAAGAAGAAGCCGGGCCAGCCCACCCAAATTAATGGACAAGGGAAAAGAGGAATGGGAACAGGCTGGCCCACACTCAAGGAGAAATAGGAAGACAAACCTTGACTAGCTTGTTGTTGGACCAAAATTGGGCCTGACACCTTGGGCCTCATATTGTATTTTTATTTCCTTTCGGCTCGCAACTATGAACCAAACATTGGCCCTCTGCCTGCTACGCTCGATCCAAGAGATGGCATATCATTGATCAACATATTTGAGACATTAGCAGGCTCTCAATATGACAAATCAAATATACGAACATCGAGACAGCGGTCACGCTCCAACGATAAAAGTTTTGTATGCAATCTTGTCTCGAGGGGGCAATTTCTAGGCGCTGAAAATTTATTCGTGCCGTACCAAAATTAAATTAAATTAGTTAATTGGGCTAACTCTTTTAATTAATTTCATCAAGCTCAAAGATTTATAAGTTAAGCCCAAAAGATTCAGAAGTCAAACCCAAAGATGAAGCCCAAATGACTCCCAAGTCCAAACTCAATCAGAATTCGAGTCAAAGTCCAAATCGAGGCTCAAGATGACTACCAAATCAAGTCACGACCTAAACCCTAAACGACATTCAAGTAATGGCGTGGTCAAAGTCAAAATCAAAGTCAAAGTCAAAGTCAAAGTCAAAACCTACATCGAGTCACAAGTCAAACGTTAAAAAAACGACTCTCAAGTCAGCGTCCGATCAAAGTTCAAGGCGACTTCTAAGTCAATGCTCTGCTTAAGCGGGGGAGACTCCCAAGTCAAAGTCAAAGTCAAACAAACGAAAGTCAAAATAGTCTAGGGTAAAGCCTAATTAAAAGGCCCAAAACCTAGGTTAAAGCCCAAAACCTAAGTCAAGCCCTGTCTTAACTTTCAAGGGGGAGGCTTTCCTGTAAATAGGTCCCTACCCCTCTTTATTCGAGGTTGGAAAATCCATCCTTGAGAGAGAAAGAATTAGAGGAGTTTGTATTCAATAGAGATTGTACCCAATTCAAATCTATTGAATCTATGTAAAAATTCAATCTTTGTAATTTACGATTACAGCTACTTCAGGACTTTCCCCGGCTCCCTCTCCAGAACCACCAGATATTCTGGTGCCAGACACAATATCAGATGGGCCTCGAGCTCATGCTCCCCCTGCTCGTCCACAGAAGCTCATGGACGTCGATCGAGCCATCATCCCTTCCTCCATCTATTCCTCCTAAATTATCATTTAGGGATGTAGTTATTGGACTTCAGGGTGATTACTCAACTGACGTTTCGCTTACGGATCAACTGCAAACAGCAATGGAAGAAGATTTATTGGTACCAGATACACCTTTAAAGGTATCATTTACATCCGATCAATTGCAAATCCTGCGAGCACCATGGAGTAAGACTCTAATGGGTAAGGTCCTTGGCTCCACGATCAGGTATGATGTGCTTCTTCATCGTCTTCCATTATTATGGAAAACTCAAGGTAAGATGGCTATTATTGATCTCGGAAAACATGTGTTTTTATTTAAGTTTGATCTTCAGTCTGATTATGATCGGATAATGTGTGGGGGACCCTAGTTTCTTTTTGGTCATTATTTAATGTTAACGCCTTGGAAACCCAATTCCAGCCATCTCAGAATCCTTTCTCTACTATGCTTGTGTGGGTTCGGTTCCCTGAACTACTTGTTGAATATTTCCATAAATTAGCTCTGCCAAACTTGTAGTACATCTAGTTAAAGTTGATTTCGCCACTGACTCAGTTAGCCGTGCTAGGTATGCTAGAGTTTGTGTTGAAATTTCATTGTCTAAGCTTTTAATCTCCCATGTCTAGTTGTTAACGCTTGGCAACAAGTAGAGTATGAGAATCTAGATCTCCTTTGTATGAAATGTGGTATTGTGGGACATCTAATGACAGATTGTGGTACCAAGACCCCTGTCAATATGGATGGGGTACTGCTGGATGAAGGTAGGTCTCCTTCTCCACCTACTTCTTTGACTTTCATGAAACAGTCGCCTACTTCTCACCATATCTCCAATGATACACCACTTCCAACAGCGGCAGCTAATAATGCGCTACAAGTCTGATGCTAGCCCTGGTGGAAAATGAATTGTAGTTGCGGCTAGAAAAAAACAATCCCAACCCAAAGCTGGTTCGGGCCCATCTGGTCCTAAAGGTGTTGGTAAGTCCCTCTCTGGATCTCATGTTGGTAAGGGTAGTGCGGCCTCCGTTCCTGGGCCTATTGGTAAAGGTAAACAGCCAGTGCCTTCTCTATTGCGCAGTCCATTAGCATCATGGGTTGGGCCTGTACCAAGCTCTTCATCTCTTAGTACCTCCTCAGTTGTTGCTCCAAACCCATTCCAAGCGCTTACTTCTCTAAAAAGCAGCGTTGGAAATTTGGCTCCTAGTAAAGTGACAAGTGGCTCCTCTAATGACAATATTAACCATTGCATGCACTCCTTAGACTCTAATCCTTCTTTTGCCCAATTCGATGACATGCATACTTACCTTCCCACTCATGCTTCTCTTGAAGGAGCACTTCCTTCTACAGTACCCAGCTCAGATCTTGCCACGGGGATTAATTTAACCTCAGGTAAATGCATGGTTATGTTAACTCCTTTCTGTTTATGCATGGTGCTTCAGGTTGCAGTAACTTGAATCCCTTGCATGCGCCTATTCCTTCTTTTTTTTCATAACCATGAAGAACTTGCCCCCCCGGTTACGCACTCAGGCGGAGTCCAAGCGCCCAATACCCAATCCCAGTTGTCCTCAACCGCACCAGATATCGGCGCCGCAGACCTCTGTCCCTCGTCTCTTCCCCTGCCTCCACCAATGCACCATCACTAATCCGACCTCCTACCCAACCTGTCTCTAATGCTTCCCGTGTTCCTCCCGAACCCGTTTCAACTCCACCCCACCAACATTCAGTCCATGTATGCGTTATTCCCATCCCTTACAGACTCCAGGATCACAACTCTGACTCTCAACCTATTCCTTACGTTTCCAACCCCAGCGTTATGGCCCTTTTTGACCGAGCCACAATTAGAACTGAATCGTCCTCTTCGAGAAGTGGTAGACGGCCAGATGAGGCAGGCTATGATGACCCAACACACTCTACAGCCTCAAACTTGGCATTTCCCTAACTCGCCCTCCCCCAAAGAAGTTCAATGTGAGAAAGATCGGCGAACACGGGGATGACATAGGTATGACCCATTTCAGAAACCTTCTTCAATGTTTCAACTTAGCCCACACTTTTCCATTTCTAAAGATCGTAGTTAGTTATGATTTCCCGATGGGTCATCTTCCCTGCATACGAGTGGCGATGATGCCACTGACCGAGCTTGTCTCCCTTACTCAAAATCCGTGGTTTCATCTACATAAGAACCCAGCCTCTCACCCGCCACTGACATACTCACAAAGGCTGAAGGAAACGGCTCCTCCTCACTTACCGTCAATGCCCATGCTTTATAAACCAAGAAGAATTCTTATATGGAATGTTCGGCGTAGCTCCTCCTCCAATTTCTTCATGTTTCTCATGGATTTAATTGGGGAGTATCAGCCCTTCATTCTTATTCTCCTTGAAGCACCCACGCCAGATGAGGTAGTGAAGCGCATTCAAGACCGGTTTGCCTTTTCAAACTTTAAGTTTGTGGAGCCGATGACTCGCCGTGGTGGTATCTGGTTCTTTTGAAAATGTCCAACTCAAATCCTCGACTTCGTTTCTTTTGAGCCTTCATTGTTTCATAGTTTGGTCACTATGGGACCAGATGAACCAGAAGTGGTCCTTTCTGCTATCCATGCTCCTAGTTCCTCCAATCAGAGATCCTAGTTCTGGAATCAGCTAGCACATGATCCTCCTCCTTCTCATCATCCTTGGATGGTGTTGGGTGACTTGAACACTGTGACTAATGAGGCGGAAAAACGTGGAGGTAGGCCGTTTTGCTTATCTAATTGTTATGCTTTCCTTAATTTCCTTAACACTTCTTCCTTAGTTGATTTGGGATTTTCTGGGGCTTCGTTCACCTAGGATAATGGTCGTTCAGGTATTCATCAGATTTAAGAATGCCTAGATCGTGTGTTAGCTAACCCCAGCTGGCTGCAACTCTATCCTCACATGTAGGTAACTCATCTTCCTTGCATGTATTCTGATCATTGTCCTATTTTGGTAGATTTAAACCCCAATTCCCCGAAATTTGAATATCCATATCGGGGATTAGTGCCTTGGACCAAACATGAAGAATTTGCGCGTTTCTTTCATGCTTCCTCGTTGCCCAACCAATCTTTCCTTCAAAATATTCATAACTTTAGTACTAAGGCTCCCCACTAGCATAGGTTGGTCTTTGGTAATATTAGCGCAAAAAAAAGCCGTATTTGGGCTCGTTTAGCTGGTATCTAAAAATCCTTAGCAATTGGACCTAGCCTTTTTCTTGAAAACCTTCAGGATGAGCTTGTCTCGTTATATGATGGACTAAGTTCCATGGAAAAGAGTATTTGGGCACAACCTGCTAGGGTGAGTAATTATGTTTGTAAAGACCTTAATACTTGCTATTTTCATATGACGGTTAAAATTCGGCAAGCTAAATGCTATACTCTCATGCTTAAGGATGCTCATGGCCAATGCGTTTAGGGTCATTGTGCACTTGCTAATCTGGCTTCGA
This sequence comes from Carnegiea gigantea, assembly GCA_029747015.1. Lineage (NCBI taxonomy): Eukaryota > Viridiplantae > Streptophyta > Magnoliopsida > Caryophyllales > Cactaceae > Carnegiea > Carnegiea gigantea. Next base: position 625,792 of record JAKOGI010000219.1, read on the forward strand.
ACCATTTTCGTCAATTTTTTTCCTCCACTGAGCCCTGTGATTTGTTTTGTTTTGAACCAGATCTCATGCACAAATATTTTACGGCCCATGACCACCTGGATGACCCATTTGCATTAGAGGAAGTTAAGCGGGCTTTATTCAGCGTGAATTCCTTCAAAGCACCTGGCCCTGATGGCATTCAAGCCCCATTTCTTTAAATATGGTTGGGCTATGATTTGACCAAATCTACTTGAATTTGTTAATAATCTCTTCTCTCACCCAGCTGCAATTGTTGACATTAATCACACATTTTGGTCCCTTTTCCCCAAAAAAGAGGCTGTGGAGACCATTACTGATTTTAGGCCTATTAGTTTATGCAATACTAGTTATAAGATTTTAGCTAATTTAATTGTTAATTGTCTTAAACCTTACCTTCATGATTGTATTAGCCCTCATCAATCTAGTTTCGTGCCTGGCCGAAACATTATGGACAATATTATCTTCGTTAAGGAAATTGCTTATTCCATAGCTAAACCAATGGCAATTAAGGTTGATCTTTCTAAAGCATATGATTGTTTAGCTTGGCTGTTTATTGAAGATACTTTAATATGGTTTGGATTTCCTCCTGAATTAAGGAATGTCATAATGAGTTGTATCACGCAATGTACCATGCAAACGTTGTGGAATGGTCAACCTTTTCCAACCATCTCGTGGAATTAGGCAGGGTGATCTCTTATCTCCATATATTTTTGCTCTTTGTGTGGAACGTTTATCTTGTTTTATTCAATCCGCAGTTGATCATAATAAATGGATTTCGTTTAAACTTCGTAATTTCCAAGCTTCCCACTTATTCTATGCTGATGATGTTGTACTCCTTAGTGCGACTACTCTGGATAACCTTGGAAATATGATTTCAACACTTACCAAATTTTGGTACTGCCTCTGGTCTTCATATTAATATCCTCAAATCACGGCTGATTTTTCCCAAATCGTTGCACCATAGACTTCGTCAGATTTTGTCTCATTCTGTTCACATTCCTGCATCTACTTCGTTTGGAAAGTATCTTGGTGTTCCTTCGGTCACTCATAAGCCTAAAATAAAGGATTATGAGGATTTACTCCTATGTTTTACTAAGCGCCTTGCTGGATGGCAAACCAAATTCATTAATTGTGCAGGTCGTGTGACTCTTATTAAGTTAGTTCTTACATCTCTTTCTGCTTATCACATGCAATCCACCCTTCTTTCCCCTAAAATCATCCATGGCATGGAACAAATCATGCGGCGCTTTCTTTGGGGGAATTAGGTAATTGTCACCATCTTGCTCAGATTCAGTGGAGTACCATTTGTTTGCCAGTTAGGTATGGAGGTTTAGGCATCAAAAATCTAGCGCAATGGAATAAAGCGTTTCTTCTGAAATTGCTTTGGGTTTGTTATCAATGACGAGACCTTCCTTGGGTAGAGTTTCTATGGGCCAAATATTTATATAAAACTGAGCTCCAATTTGCTGAACCCAAAGCTCATCATTCCCCCTTTTAGAAGAGCCTTCTTAAGCTAAAAGATACTCTTATTAACAAACTATGTATTCGGTTGGGCAATGGTCGAATACATCCTTTGGTATGATAAATGGTTACCTTCTGGTGCCTTGGCCTCGCAAATAGCCGCTGATCCACCGAATCTTAACTATCATGCCAAGGTTAGTTATTTCATTAGTCATGGTAGATAGGATGTTAGTAAACGTCTTCAGTGGGTACCATTACATCTTATCCAGCGCATCCTCCGATGTCCTTTGCCCATAAATCTTGAAGTTGAGGATTTATGGATGTGGAAATCTGGTTCTTATTCCCTGTTTTCTATTTCCAATGCTTATATGGTGCTAAGTAACTCCTATTTTCCCATTGATTTGTTAGCAAAGAAAACATGGACTTTGAAGCTTCCTGCAAAAATCAAATTTCATTTATGGCGATTACACCATTAGTCCCTTCCTTTGGCATCTCGTTTGACTCACTATATACCTCATTTGTTAGCTAATTGTGTCATTTGTGGTCATGCTTCTGAGGATCAAATGCATTTATTTTGGGATTGTCCTTTTGCAAGCGCAACGTGGACTAAGTTTCTGCCTACAACTTCTATACAATCTTATACGCTTTTCTTTACTTTGGACTGGGTTGCTTGGTTTAGCCTCAACTTGTCCTTGCACATATCCTTGGATTGGCCTGTTAAATTTGCTATTATTATACGACATATTTGGTGTTATCGAAACAAGTGTGTCTTTGACAACGCTTGTCCCATTACTCGAATTGTCTGAAAATCTATGCATCGAGATATTGCTCATGCTCCTACCATGTAGGATTGTCTTTATAAATTCTGAACAGCGTATCATTTCGTGGAAGCCTCCTACCCAGCCAGCTTATAAAATCAACGTGGATGCCTTTCAAAGTGATGATAGAATGTTTGCTGTTGGTGCTGCTGTGATAAGGGACGCTGACTTTCAGTGGTTGTTAGGGATCAATCGCCGAATCATTTCTCCATGTATGCTGGAAATCCTCCTTATTACTCTTTCTGAGGCTTTGTAGCAAGCTTGGTCGTATCAGCTAACTATGATTGAGGTTGATCTGGTTCGTGAAATTATTGATGAATTACAGGCAGGACCTATCAATTGTAGATCTTACTTACAGCAGACTATTATGGAGATGAGGGAGCTGCTTACTTGTAAGTGGCAGGTTACTCTTCACTATGCGCATCGCCCAGTTAATTTGACTGCGGCCGTGCTTGCTTGTCTTTGTAAAGAGCAGCGGGAAGTCATGGTTGTTCATGCTGAGCCGCCTTCATCACTCCTCACTGCCTTGCAACTGGACCATGATACGTTTGCTTATGCTCAGCAGCTTGAGAGCACTGAGCAGCAAAGTTATGTTGATGCCTGGCTTCAGAAGCTATCTATGATTTTTGTCTTTTTGCACCAGCTTCTTCCTGGCTGGACGATGGTAATGCAGTGTATTATGGGGTCCTCTGATATATTGTGTCTTTTGCTTTGTGGGCATTAGCAAGGTGAAATTAGGCTACCACTATTTTTTGGTGTTTGGTAGCCCAGATGTATTATATATGTACTGTTCTGATTTAATATAATTATCTTCTTTTCTTTCGAAAAAAATAACAAGTGACTGAGTTGAAGGAGCGCCTACCGAACGGTGACTATTAGCGTAGGGTTGAGGTGTCAAGATTCGACAGGTCACTTCACAGCATTTTTTTTGGTATCATTTTCCTGTTTAAAAAAAAAAAATTATTTTCTACTTCAAATGCTAGGTAATCATATTCAAGATGTTACTTTTTCTCTCTCTTTTTTTTTTTTCCCCCTAATTGAGCAATGTTGCTGATATGGCTAAATCTACAGACAGGGCTATGGAATTAACCATCGATGTGAAGCATTACATAGAGGAAATGTCCTTTATAAAAAATCAATGTAACTAACGATAGATCTAAGATACAATTTCTTCTTGGAAGGCCCATCTATAATAACAGTTTTTTGAAGTGAATGCACTAATTTGACATAAATCATATATATAAGAAGAAGATCAATAATAGATTTGTACAAACTAATAGTTCCATGAACTCCTTGAGTAATAACTCCAGGTACTTCTTCTACAACAATAAAATATCTCCAACAAGGGAGATTGATGGTAACTCTTATTAGAGTAAAATTGAAATTGGAGGCTACAATTTGGGAGAAGAATTGGAGAGAACGCTTGTGTTTCATAAGTTTTAGGGTAGATTTAGTTCTAGATAAGAAGGTGTACTACAACTTCTACATTTTAAAAATAAAAAAGTGCTCATATCTCTAGTAGAAGTTCTCAAAAAATTTTAAAAATGACTGCCATAAATCAATGTTTGATCAAGATTTAACAAACTTGAGAACAAGTACCTTATCATTAACCTATAATGAATAAGAAAAGGCATCCTTTTTTTTGTTTTGTTTTGGGGGGATAGAATACAAGAAATGAATTACCGTGATTTCGCTTAAATTTGCTCCTGGAAACTTACATCCCTATAAATTATTCAGGTTTAGGCCTTGTTCTTTTTATTGGTTAATCTTAATTTACCAACTTTAACTAACTTCAATTAATTTCAACCTACTTCAACAACTTCAACAAAAAAAATATCCACTTCAACCAACTTTAACTAATTTCAATCCACTTCAAGTTATTTCAACCAACTTCAATCAATTTCCCACTATTTTGACCAACTTCAACCTATCATATAAAAAAAAAATTCAACCTACTTCAACCAACTTCAACCCAATTTCTACTATTTTAACCAACTTCTACCCATAATGTAAAAAAAATTACTCCATTTCAACCTCCTTCAATCCACTGCAATAAAAAAATTACTCACTTCAATCCATTTCAATCCACTTCTACCAATCTCAATCAATTTTACCTATTTATCATTTTATATTTACCAACGAAAAGAACATGACCTTATAAAAGAACTTAAGAGCTAAGCACATATCGGTCAAAATATAATATGAGACTCTTATTATTAGACTGCTTCCAAGCTAAGATGAATTTGCATCAACAATCACTTTGATTGAAAAGGGAGCAACATCCACGACAGAAGGGAAAAAAATCATGAGAAGCGAAAAAATCAAACATTCACTTAACATTTATTTTTTTTTTTTTTTTGACCAAAGATTGGGAAAAAGTAAATGTTTGTAGACTTGCATCAAATTAATCTGACAAGAATGATTTTACCTCAAAGTCTCTTTAGCAATTTCATAAGTTCCAATAATGATAACCTGTGACCATAATCATGAAAGTGCAGCCTTTATATCATTAATCCCACAATCACGCAGCCATTTTGCATCTATGATTGAACGGAATTGAGAAATCCCCATAACTTTATGAAGTATGACAAATGAACCCTCCCAACAGTACTGGCTTGCAATTTCCATTGATGATGATTTTCTGAGAGCAGCTGGAGCCAGTGGAACGCCCGCCGTGTGGCCCCACGTCTCACCCGGCGCTTTTCCAGTGGGGGAAAACACATGTGTCGAACGTGAGCCGGGCCGATCGTGCGATGTTTCGTCACGTGTCTGAACACACAACGACGCTTTTTATTGCGGGAAAAAAGGAAAATTCAACTTGGGCGAGCCAGTGCCCAGTTACCATTGGACTTGGGCAGGTTTTTCAAGGCTTTTGGACCGCTAGGCATCCAATGGCTATTTTTCCTAGTTCAATTTTTTCTTTTTTTTAGTAGAACATGTTTATAAATACCCCAAGCATGCAATGAAAAAATTCATACCAAATTTAATTCATTCTCATAAAATTGTGAGGCTTGTGAGAAACGAACTGAAATGAAGAACATATTGTGCTTTTAAGTAAGAATATTTAGATATGTTTATGTTTGTACTCAATTAAAGGTTTGAATTTTATTATTGAAGCCACATTTTTTGTCGATATTTGGGAGGTGTATTTCAAGAATCAAGAAAGAAGTGAAGTGAAGAATTTTTGTAAGATATTGTAAAATTTTAAAATTATAATTTATGCATGTTTATGTATAATTGTGAAATAATAATTGTTGAATATGTTTGAATTCAAATTGACAGAATTTAAAACATTTAAAAATAAGCACGTGTAAGTTAATTATTGAAATTAAAATGTTTAATTAGTATGTTTGATTTATTATGTTGGAATTAATTGTTGGATGCATATCACACATGTTTATATGTTTAGGTAATATGTTTACAAAAGAAATATATTTTAGAATAATTTTAGAACTTAATACAATGTTTACAAATTTACACGTCTAATTTAAAATTAAGTTAGAAATTTGTCTTTATAATCTCACTTAATAAGTTTAGATGTTTAAGAATATGTGTCATACATGTGTAAACTGAAAGTAGAAATGAAATATGTGAAATTTACAATTTTAAAATTTGAATAAGTTGGAGTTCATGGATATGTTAGAACTAAAAAGTGTTAATAAGTAAATTCTTTAACTACATGTTTACAATGCTTAGAAAATTACATGTTTAATTTAAAATAAAGTTAGACATTTATCTTAAAAATTTTAGTTAATAAGTTTATATATTTAACAATATATGTTATACATGTGTAATTTAAATTGAACTTAGAAATAAAATATGCAAAATTTACAATTTTGAAATTTGAATAAAATGAAATTTAAATATCAATTACAATATATGAATATGTTCGGATTAAAAAGCATTATAATGTAAATTCTTTAATTATATGTTTACAATGTTCAGAAAATTAAATGTTTAATTAAAATGAAGTCAGAAATTTATCTTTGCAATCTTAGTTAATATGTTTATATGTTCAATAATATATGTCATACATGTTATATGCATATCTTAAATTACTTGTATATGTTTCATTAAAATCAAGAAGTAATTACTTGTCATATGTAATAGATGTATATATCTTAAATTACTCGCTAAATTACATATTTAACTGAAGTTACATGTTTACATTTTTACTTTACTCAACACCACAAAACATCCCACATAAAGCCAAAATGCCACAAAATCTGAAGTTATAACTACGCTACCATATTACCCTCCACATCCTCATTCTACACTCCATCAGCTCCTCCTCGTCAATCTAGTCATAATGTGACTAATAATAAGGGTGGGGGAGGGGATCCAAGTGGATGATGGAGGAGAATCATCACATCGCTTGGTAAGTCATGCATAAATGTAAGCACGGACCCTATAACTAGAGCGGATCAAAAGAAGTCAGGGTTTTAGGGTAAGGTGGCCTTCTGCTTCGAGAGATATGCTCTAGATGGGGTTCCAAAGAGAATGGGAAAGGTTTGTAGTGCCTATTGAAACCAGGATGCTCCATTGATAACTAAGTGGTGCAGTAGTGTAATGAGGCATACTAGGAGAACCTATGTGGCACAAATGTGGACAATATCATTGAGTTAGCCCATGATTTGTATTTTACCAAATTGGGCAAGAAGTTCAACGTGATACATTGGTGGGTGCTACTTAAGGACCAATCTAAATAAGAGATCTTTTGCCATCAATCTACACAATCATCTTCCAAATGGTTTAGGATAAATGAGATGGGGCATACTCTCACAGCTCCACTCCCAGCACCCTTGACACTCGTATCAACCCCCACCATTGAAGATGCAGGGTGGGCTAATCCACCCAATTGGAAGAAAAGCCACTAAAAGAAAGTGGAAGGAAAAAGTCAAGGATTCGATATTAGATCTAATGACGAAAGAGTTGTCAGTGTTAGCGACAACGAAGATGGATAATAATAGCATATTTGAACGATATGTCACAGTGCAAAAGAGGAAGGCAACAATAGCTGAGCAAGCAGTACAACTGAGAGATCAACATCAGGCCTTTAAGGAATATAAACAACGTTTTAAGGAGATGAAGTATGAAGACAAGATCCAGAGAATGAACCTTGTTGAGATGTGTGCTAAGGATTGGACTTGACATGGTCCAATTAGAAGAAATTAGAAGTCACTACCACCAAACACCCTCTTCAACTGATTATGAAACCCATTTAGATTGAAACCTAGGTTGTAATATAAGAAAATATACGCAATGCATGCTATGTGATTTTCAGAAAAGTTTTCTCGTAAGTTGTATGAAACCTTTTTAATCTATGCAATGAGATATTTCTTTTTAAGTTTATGTGTTGAAGGTTATTATAAAATTAAGTGTATGCCTCACATGATTTTTATTATTTACGACTAAGTGTATTGCTTACATTTTGAAGTTTACATTTATTTTAAACTTTACATTTCTTTTTAAGTTTATATAATTCAAAATTTACATTTTGAAACATCTTTACTTATATTTGCAACTTTCTTTTGCATAGGTGGTCCACAATGAGTGAATCATCCTCCTTGTCTTCTTCATCGTCATCATTAGATGGGTTAAGCTTCAGACTAGAAGAATCTAGTGATGATGCACTGATGTTGAAATATCTTCTAGGCGATGAAATTGATGAAGACATAAGACTATTTATGAAGCTTAGACAAGCTAGACAAGAGAATAAGGCTTCATTATTGTCAGCAAGACTAAGAAAAAGGAAAATATTTATTTGGAGAGATCGAGAAGAAGCTTATGATCGCCTCTACTCTTTGATGACTCATTATACAACTAAACCCATTTTCGTCGTAGATTTCAGATGTAAAAGCACTTGTTCCTTCACATAGTAGAGGCCCTCCAGAATCATTCTGAGTACTTCCAATTGGGTTACGATGGTATTCATATGCATGGGTTGTTGCTAAATAAGTGCACCGCAGATATAGGAATGTTGGCTTATTGTGTAGTGGCAGAATGTGTGTCGATTAACACTTGAAGATTGGTAAAAGCACATCATTGGAGTGATTAAAAAATTTTGCCACTAGGCCCATTCAACTGTTCGGGCAAGAGTATTTAAGAAAACCAACCTAATCTGATGTTGATCGACTATTGCAAGTGGCAGAAGCGTGTTATTTTCCCAGTATGATGGGAAGCACTCACTATATGCATTGGGAATAGAAGAGTTCTCCATTGGGTTAGAAATGAGTGTTTGCTAAAGGGATTTATAAAATCACCCATGGAAGTGATTGCTTCCTATGAACTTTGGATATGACATATCTTTTTTAGGTGTCCAGGAAGCCTCAACGATTTTAACTTCCTTAATCGTTCACCGATTTTCGATGAGTTGTATGAGGGTCGGGATTCAAAATATGAATTTGTTATCAATGGTCACAAATATAATATCAAATATTTCCTATTTGATGGTATTTATCTATAATGGGTGACCATCATCAAAATTATCCCCCTTCCTCAAGGATATATCAACGCAAAGCTATTCCCCGAATAACAAGAAGTTGTTAGGAAGGATGTAGAGAGACCCTTTAGGGTTCTACAAGCTTCCTTCGTGATCACTTTTGGCCCTGTTGGATATATGGATAAGACTGACCTAGGTTTGATAATGAAGGCATGTGCAGTGTTGTACTCCACAACATGATCGTCAAGGACGAATATGATTCCCATGTCCTTGCTTATGAGTATGAGCATTTGGAGGATAGCACCCCAGAGCCTAGTATCTAATGGGGTCATCATCCATCTTATGCAACCTACCTTCATAGAGTAGCATAAGTTCATAAACCGAAACTACATGCATGTCTCTAATTGGACTTGGTTGAAGAAATATGAAAGCGATAAATGGCATGACAAGGATTGCAATCATAATTGTTATGTATTTTTTTGGTCGAACTTTTGTGTTATGATTTTTCTTTTTCAGTCGAATTTTTGTGATGTATTTTTTTCCCCGAGTCCAACTGTATTGTAATTTTTTTTTTCCGTCAGTCTTTCATATTGTATTTTTTAAAGTCAAACCTTCAAATTGTATTGGTTTTTAATCGAATTGTACTTTTGCATTCTATCTTCTTTGTCTTGTGCAACCACCCAAAAAAAAAAAAAAAAACCCCCATATCACATGTTCAAGCAACAAATATTAAGCAATCAATATTCTGCATATTTAAAAAAATTTAAACATTTTTCTGGTCAAGAAAAGATAAATATTCCATTTTTTGAAAAATAAAAAATATTTTTTCAAATTATAAGCATAAAACACAAATATAAAATTAAAAGGACGAAAGTAATTAAATATATTTTATGATGGGCCCATAACAAATATTTTATATAGTGATCCAATATACTACAAGAAAAAGGGCGAATATTGACGGAATTTTTAGACAAAATAACACCTCGTCAAAATGTGTGATGGTTATTTTGACGAAAATTGTAGAATTTTGACGGAATTACTATACATCCGGATCTTGAGTTCAATTTTAACGGGATGTGTATAAATGTTAACGGGTAGTCTGTTAAAATTAAAAAAACATTGTTGAAATTATGACGGGTCCGATTACAATTTCTGAAGATTCCTTACAACATGGGACAATTGTGACGGGTCTTGACAAAAATCCCGCCAAGATTGTCTATAAATGAGACCAAATAGAAGCTGGTTCAATTATCATTCAAGCCAAAATTTCTCTCAGTTCTGGAAAGCAAGCCGTCAGAGGTAGAGTGGGGAATCGCCGGTGACGTGGGGGAGAGTGTACATGACTGGTAACCAAGGTAATGCCGACAAGCTCCAAACACATTGCTACTTAGGGAACTGGTTTTGGCTTTGGTGGCAAAGCGGTGGCGAGGGGCAGTTCTGGCGCAACTGGTGGGTGGTTATGGCATCGACGGCGGCATTTTTTCGATGCGGTAGCAGACAAGACTCAGCAGTGGTGCTGAGGCTACGGCAGTGGTCAGTCGAGGACACCATTGTGGGAGCAATTTTCCACACAAAATCATCAACGTGCCCTGACTGTGGTTTCCAGTGGTTCACAACGGCGATGCAGTGACTTCGGCGACACTTTATGCATTATCAGGCAAGATGCTATTGTTGGTCTTTGGTATCTAATCCTATTTGATTCAATATGTTAGTGCTTTAATTTTATCAAAAAAAGTATTTAAGGGTTTCCTAGTTCAATATGATAGAATGAAATTTTAGGGTTGAGTGAAAATTTGAATTATTAAGAAAGGTTGGAATTTCAAAATTGCAGATTATGGTACTTGATTATTATCTTGCAGTTAGTTTTTATTGGGTGATTGGTGAAAAATAATAAGATTAGAGTTTGGGTTGGTTGTAATTAGCTCTCATATGTTTCGAGCGTACTTAAAAGCATGCATCAGGGCCAATCTAGTCTGTAGCCAACTCCACAGCTAGTCAGCTACCTCTACAGCCTACTCCACAGCTAGCTGTATAGTCTACTCCACAGCCTACACCTTAGATGCGAAAATTTTCACATCTAAATTCCCAAATTTCGTATAAATGAAAACCAATTTGTTTCAAAAAGCAGCGTCGCAGATCAGAAATAGAAATGAAATGCAATTTTGTTTCTATTAGATACGAAACTTAGAATCAAACATTGCTTTAGTATCCAACAGAAATGAAAATGTTGTATTTCTAATTATTGATTATTCGTATCAATTTGATACGAAATTAGATACCATGTACCTCTTTCGTATTTGAATGAAACGAAATGTTTAGTACCTATTTTGCTTGTGTTTCACTTCTAATGAGAGATGATGAAAGACAATAAAGAATAATTGACATAGAAAGTCCAGCTTGCACACCCCAGGCAGGTTCCAGAGAGCCATCATCATTAGCACCAGCATCACTAAGAAATTAGAACAACAGTGGCTAATTAGGGTTTGCAAGAATGAGATTTGACGAAATCAAAACATAAAGCACATATCTGAGGAAGGAGAGAGGAACAAATTGAGTTGCCACTACTAGGGTTCGAGTGAGGGAAAAGGAAAGATGAGAGGAAGGAAACTGCACAGAAGAAAGTTCTCAACCTAGATTAATTTTATTTTGACAAAAGAATCAAAATTTTCCATCTGAAACCAATTTTGAAACAAGATTTTAATTTTCGTTGCTATCAGAATCGAATTTCACGGTTCATTTCTAAATTTGGTATCAATTTGAAACCAAAAACTTTTGCTTCAAAATTTCGTATCAGAAATAAAAACAGAACAGAATTTTCAAATTTGTTTCTATTTTTTGTTGCTATATGGTGCTTTTCCCCAAAGCCAACTTGTAACACAGGGAGTAAGTATCAACAATTACACCTGGAGTTCATCTTGTAAATAGGTGTATTTCTCATATTTTGATTAACCTTTTCCTCTACTAACACATATTCATTATTATTATAGTAGTGGTCTGAAATGCCCACATTGGCCCTGCTTTGCTTGTTTTTGCAGAAATACTAGTATTGACTGCCTGAGCATGGCCTACAAGTGCATAGAAATTTTGAAGTTAGAGATGCAAAACAATTGGGGAACATTTTGCCATATGCACGCAAGGCAAACAAGCCGCTTGATTTTTTATCCCCCAACAACTTGAAACTCCTCAAACAGCATTGGGAGAGCCTCGACTTCCAGAAGTTGATTGCGCAGAGTAAGAACAACCACCACAATGATCCTGAGGGTGTCAGTCCCTCATTGCATACATGTGGGGTCATCCCAATCACTGAGTGGCGCAGAGGCATGGCAATAATTTCAATCTTTAAGTAATGTTGGTGTATTTTATGACTCCCATGAGTAGGCTATGGCATATGACACCTTGGCCCTTTGTGTATTTTATGATGTTAGTTTTGAACTAATCCCATTATGTGACAACAATTTGTGTTGAAACAACTAGCTACATATTAGAATAATGCTACTAGTTTATTGCTGCAGTATTTTAATAACTAATAGCTTTATTAAATTTCGAACAACATTACTGTCACTATTTTTATGATGTTATTTTGTTAGCTTTTTTGCCATGTTGCATAATTTAGAAAAGGAAAAACTTTCAAATTTGAAGATTTGCGATGAAGAAACAATTCCCGTTTTTGTCGAAGTACGTCAATAAATCCCGTCAACCACCCACACAAACTTTGTATGAAACAAATTTTGACGGGCTATGCTTTTGGTCAAAATTCCCAACACAAAGTTTTCTGACCGAATGCCCGTTCGTCAAAATTTCCGTCACTGAGGATTTTGACGAAATGTCAGTCCATCAAAATTTTTCCGTCAAAACTTCTGATGGGTCCTTCGACCAACAAATTTTTGACAAACCTTAAATCCGTCAAAATTTCCGTTAGTACCCTCATTTTCCGTCAAAATTTACTGCTTTTTCCATCAAAATTGTAGCAAGTTAGAGTTCCATTGGTTGGAGAAGTGATATAATACAAGGTGGAGCTCTTGCTGATACGGCAGCCTGAAGTTCCGAAAACTAGAACTCTGGTTAGAGTTGCTTTGATCTCACACTGGCAACATTCCTTTTTTCCCCCTTTTCTTTAGATTGTTTCATTTTTCTTTTTAGAGTTTTATTTCATTTGTCGATTATAGCTTTTTTATTTAGTCTATTACCATCAACAAATTTTATTTTTCTAGAGTTCTATCTCATTGTGGATTATAGCTTTTTAATTTATTTCTTATTTTCCTTTTTTTGTTCAACAACTTTTATTTATTTTTGGTGTGCAAAAGAAGGTGCAAAAACTGATCTATATAACTATATATAAAATTGAGTGAAGCCACACTTTCTTGCCAAATGTCTCATTGCTATTGGTCCATCTATTAACCTCTGGCTGTATTAATGACATATGCACAACTTAAATTGCTCAACCATATTAATGATTATAATTATCAGTTCATTTACATCCTAAATTGAAGAACGAATATAATTAACCTCCAAAATGTGAGTATCTAACAAATATAATGGTTCTTCCTCTCATTGTATCATTCACTACAAAAATTGATCATGGTCGCTTACAATAATTATAGTTATTAACCGATCAACTCTTGTGAAATTAATCGTTTCAAAAGTTTGCTCTATATGAATTTGACATAAAGATGAATTTTGAATTAGAACCCACTCAAAGAGGCAGACAATGCTTTCCTCTAACTTTAATTGTAATTAAACTTTTCCATTCTTCCCAAGTAGAAATATAATTTATTAGGATGGTAATCTTTGTTCCTCTATAATTTTATTCTCTACTTAGTTGTTCACAAGTTTGACGTTATTTTTATTTGCTATCTAACTCTATCTCTTTTTTTTTATTCATTTAGTTTGTTAATTATTCCAATATTTCAACTTCATTTGCATAATTTTCAATTATGATTTATTATATTTACATTAGTCACTATACATACATGGTTCAAATTTTGATTAATGTAAAAGACAATTTATTAGACTTTTATTATAGTTTCATTATTATTTTTAGTCAAATATCCTAACAAATTTGATTATTATATTTTTTAAACTGTATATTAACGATATTTACAAAAGTAATTTGTTGTGACACTATAACATAGTGAAACTCTTGAAATATTGGTTTTCGAAAATATTCAGGCATACTACAATATATATTTTGTGCACCCTATGTAAGGTATAAATTTAGTACCGTCCCTCAATTTAAAAATCAATCCAATATATTTTGTATATGCAAATTTGGTTAAATATCAAGTTGCTTCAAGTGATGGAAAACTATGATTGAAATATAGCACAAGTATTGCAACGCACGGGGATGAAAATTTGAATCATAATTAGAAGGGATGCAATAGTAATTGGAAGAGATGCATTGGTAATTAGTGCACTAAATGTTGCGGAAGTGGAGAATGCATTCTTGGAATCATCATTACCCTGTTTGAAA